>CAUYPK010006162.1:0-13816 GCA_963574355.1 Loris lydekkerianus | reverse complement strand
GATTATCAGCCTATAGACAACAGAGGCCAAACGGCTACAGCTGACATCTAACTGTGCTATAAATACAAACCAGCAGCAGTAAAGACAGGGCCTGAAGTACAGGTTCTGGAAACACAAGTCAGCACCTGTCTCGGGTTGGAGAGTGGATGAGGTCTCTGGGAACTGGATTACAGCGGGTTGGTGACTGCTCTAGTATGGTTTACTCTTGTGCTTCCTGGAATCCGGAGGAGCCACCCAGCAAATAGATCAGTCTGGGAAGGTTGATGCCTCCTTCTCCACCTTGCAGCTCTGTCTCACCCAGTCGCTGCTGGCCCCACAAGGCTGTGACCCAGTCAATTGTCTGCAGTGAGCAGATACTCCAAAGGTTTGCATCTGCCTAAATCCCAGGGAAGTCTGTATCTGCTTGTCCCAGCCACTGCTCTTGGCCTCTATCCCGTAGGGGGTGGTGAGGCCTGTCAGCCTCAGGCACTTGATGTGGACTGGGAGTGTTCACTCAGTTCCACCCCCACCCTTAATTTATGTTACTGGATGAACAGAATTACCTTTGGGAGTTTATTTCTGTCTCTGCAGAGCCCCTGCTGAATTCCTCTGCAGAGGAGAGGCTGACTTGAGTTTCCAGAACCTGTACTTCAGGCCCTGTCTTTACTGCTGCTGGTTTGTATTTATAGCACAGTTAGATGTCAGCTGTAGCCTTTTGGCCTCTTTTGTCTATAGGCTGATAATCCCCTGATGGCCAGGTGTGTCTTAGGCTCAGTAGAGCAGTGTTTAGGATCAGCATCACCCTGGGAGTTTCCCAGCTCTGGGAGTGCGTTTTCTAGTCCCCATGCTCCACCCAAGCCAGTACTGCCTCTGGAAGACCCTTTACTCACGGGGCCTGTGTTTCAGTCCCAGGTCTGATCCGTGGTGGTTGCCATCTGTGAAGATGCCCGCCTCATCTGATTGCTCAGGGAAACAGGTGGAGTGACCATGGGATATCTGGGAGTGGGCCTTGCTAATGCTAAAGACAGCTGCTGCTCTGCACCTCGGGGCATCACTGCTCCTTCCTTATTCCTTCTTAGCCAACTGTCGTCTCCTCACTCCTGTGCTGCAGAATCGGCGCTGTCCAGCTGCAGTCCAGGTCCTGTTTACTCCTCTTGAGCAGTCACCCCAGAATCTGGACTCCTTGGGGGCAGTCCTCCAGCCCTCAGAGTGAGAGTGGAAAGGAGTGCTTCAAGCTCAGGGCTGCAGGTTGGAACACTGAGCTCATTGACAGAAAATGAGTAAATAGACAGACACAAAAGCTACCAGACACATTAGCCCATAGACACAGAATAGATGGAGTCACATAGGACATACAGACAACACCCACAACACCAGCAACACAAAAACAACTGCAATAAAAAATAGTGATAGTTGTATAATAAATTTTTTAAAAAAGGTAAAAAAGTGGTGTTTGTAGAAAAGTTAAAAGAGAAGAAAGGAGAGATTAAAATTAGAAAAAATACAAATAAAAAATATATATCTATTTAAAAAGTAATAATAAATCAACAAAAGCTCCTCCAAGTAAATGGTGAGGAAAAAACAGGGCACAAGAACAAAAACGAACACACAAAACAAAAAAACTACAACAAAAAACAAACAAAAAAGAAAACAGCAAAAAAGCAAAACAAAACAAACAAAACAACAACAACAAAAAAAAAGAAGAAAGGCACCGTCTACAAAAAAGCCGTTCTTTGTATGTGGAAATACACCTCTGTATGTATGATGCCAGCTTCAGCTTTCCTAGGAATACAATCAAACTCCTATATACTTTCCGGACACCAGGTGGCGCTGCGTGTGGTTCCCAGGCCTATACCTGATTCACAGTTTATACTGTTACCATGGCAACCGCCTTCCATAGCCAATGGCCATTTTGGAGTTTCTGTAAAAGTTTGTGACCCAAGCAATGTGAAATCTCAGCTATTTTGCTCCAGACAGCACTCCGACTAACCCTTCCACTCAGTGTAGGAGTCCACACTTCTCAAATCATTCCACTCGGCTCCCAGGTTCTCCTGGAAGCTGGCAACTATAATCGGCTGGGGGGGGGAGTGCTTCTCTGTTCGCGGCTGGGCCGGAGCTGGGTCCCACGCTGGCATGGCTGGGGTGGCAGACCCGGCTTGCTCGGGGGTAGGACTCGGGGACCTAATTCTGAGTTTTATGATTCAAAGTACCCCTTTCCCATCGGGACCAGCAGTTAGCAGTGCAGCCTGAACCGCCAACCCCCTCCAGCCTTCCCCAGCAGGAATGTTGTGGTTCCACTCAATCCCTGCTGGTCTGGGAAAGGGCGCCCACCTGTAGTTCAAAATGTTTTCCTGCCGAGCTCCCTTCCACTGTCCAGCAGATTGCCCAGTTCCCTGTGGTTTTGAGCAGCTCTCCTTTCGGATGCCCTCTCAGATCAGGATTAAATATCTGTTAATTTGTTTTTATCAGGGTTCGTAAGCTGCTGCCCTCTGAAAGGGAGGGGCCTGCCGGCCGCTCAGCCAGGCAGGGAAGAATCTCCACGGCAGAGTCTGTGGTTCCAAATTACCTCCCAGATATAGCAGTTTGCCACCTCCCTGGCGTCTCCAGCGTCTCACACCAATAATCCACAGTCCGGGAAAGTCCAGACACCCCTTCTTCTCTCCTGATGGCTCGGGAGAGGTGGGCTACATGTCCGTCCTGTCTCGCCATCATGCTCCCAACTCCTTAAAATGAAAGTTTAATCAATTGGTGTCATAACAAAAAGTTTGAAGTAAATATTTCAAAGAACTGCTTAGAAAAGAATTTTCATATTTAAATCTCTGCCGACATAAACACATAATAATGAACATATGGCTCAGTTACAGTTTTAAAAATTAAAGGCAAAAGGCGGTGACTATTCCAATGTTTCTGTAGCAGATGCATCTTGATGACATCTTTCCAAAGAAGATATTACAATAATTTTCTTTGCTCTCCTCAAATTCTACACAAAGTTAGTTAACCAACTATAAACATTGGAGGTCATGGAAAGTTAATATAAAGGTATTAGATGAAATCGACTTCTCACCAAGAAAATCACAAATCTATAAAGTTTATGGAATAACACTTAAAATCTCAAAGGCAATAGATGGACATTCCACGGAAGAGGTTACTGCAGTGTGGCAGGTTCTCTCTCCACCCACCTTCCTCTGCTCTTTACCAAGAAGACTGACCTTAGTGGAGCACAATTAGTGGACACCATTGTTCTCTGGCTTCTAGCAAGGTTTAGCCAATGAGCATCCCCAAAAGAAGATCAGAGAGAGGAAGGAGAGTCAAATCATGGTATTAATTCTCCTGTCATTCTTCTCTGAGGGTACGCTTGGTTGACAGAAAATTGTGCTGTTCTAAAGGTTGGCTTCTCTCTCTCTCTTGCCTTCTCAACCCATTTGTTATAGAAGCAGTAAAGGCTCTCCACTGTTAAGAGTCTCAGGGGACTACACTTTCCCTATGGCCTCCCTACTCCCTGCTGTACACCATTGTAACACCTTCTTCAAATTATCTTAATTAGAGGATGCCTTTGTTTCCTGCTGGGACCCTGAACAATACTTTACACAGGATCATGAAAATGCCAGTAATTGTCAAATCTCAACATCAATGCTCTGTCTACTATTTTCAGAAGGTTAGAGCCTTATATCTCTACTTCCGAAAATTATAATTATGAGTGATATGGTCACACCTAGAATTTAATGTTGTTAATATCTCAGATTCTGGAGTCAGAATGATGGGTTGACTCTCAGCTCTGATGCATACAAGTTGTGTGAGTTTGGGAAAATCATTTAACCCGGTGATTCTCAACCTGGAGGCAGTTTTGTCCCTCAAGGGACATTTGGCAATGTCTGGATACATTTTCATTGTCACAACTAGGGGAGAAAGGAAATTGTTTTTGGCATTTATTTATAGGGTAGAGACCAGGGATACTGCTCAACATTCTACAATGCACAGGATAGCCCCCTACCTCAAAGAATCATTTGGCCCAAAATGTTAATAGTGTCAATAGGTTGAGAAGATGTGACCCTTCCATGCCTTAGTTCCTTCTTCTTCTTCTTCTTCTTCTTCTTCTTCTTCTTCTTCTTCTTCTTCTTCTTCTTCTTCTTCTTCTTCTTCTTCTTTTTCTTCTTCTTCTTCTTCTTCTTCTTCTTCTTCTTCTTCTTATTATTATTATTATTATTATTATTATTATTATTATTATTATAGAATCATTGAGGGTACAATGAGCCAGGTTACACTGCTTGCGTTTGCTGGGTGAAGTCCCTCTATTAATAATGTCCTGCTCTGAAGAGGTGTGTCACAACTGTAACCCCACACTCCCTCTCTCCTTCCCTCTCTACAATTCCCCCTCCCATCCCTCATCCCCCCTTCCAAAATATATACTAACATTAGTTGTCCTCATCAGAATTGAGTACATTGGATTCTTGCTTCTCCATTCTTGTGATGCTTTACTAAGAAGCAGGTGTTTAAACTCCATCCAAATTAATACAAAAGATGTAAAGTTACCATCCTTTTAGTGGCTGTATAGTATTCCATGGTATACATACACCACAGCTTTTTTTTTTTTTTTCCAAGCTGTCACCCTGGGTAGAGTGCTGTGGCGTAACAGCTCACAGCAACCTCAAAATATTGGGCTCAAGGGATTCTGTTGCCGTTGCCTCCCAAGTAGCTGGGACTAAAGGTGCCAGCCACAACGCCCGGATATTTTTTTGTTGCTGTTGTCATTGCTGTTTAGTAGGCCCAGGCCAGGTTTGAATCCACCAGCCCCAGTGTATGTAGCCAGCTCCCTAACCACTGAGCTATGGGCCCCCTTTCTAACTGAAATTTTGTGTCTTTTTTTCTTTATTATTAGTGTTGGGGAATCATTGAGGGTACAATGAGCCAGGTTAAACTGCTTGCGTTTGCTGGGTGAAGTCCCTCTATTAATAGTGTCCTTCTCCAAAGATATGTGTCACAACTGTAGCCCCACACTCCCTCCCTCCTTCCCTCTCTACACTTCCCCCTCCCCTCCCTCATTCCCCCTTCCCCAATATGTACTAGCATCAGTTGTCTTCATCAGAATTGAGTACATTGGATTCTTGCTTCTCCATTCTTAGGATGCTTTACTAAGAAGAGGGTATTTAAACTCCATCCAAATTAATACAAAAGATGTAAAGTCACCATCCTTTTTAGTGGCTGTATAGTATGCCATGGTATATGTATACCAGCTTGTTAATCCATTCCTGGGTTGATGGGCATTTAGGTCATTTTTACAATTTGGCAATAGTAAATTGATCTGTGATAAACAATCTAGTGCAAATGTCTTTATAATAGAATGATTTCTTTTTCTTCTGGGTAGATGCCTAGTAATCAGATTGTGGGGTCAAATGGGTGGTCTAATTTCAGTTCTTTGAAGATTCTCTATACTTCTTTCCGAAGAGACTGTTTTAGTTTGTAGTCCTACAAACAGTAGTGTTCCCCTCTCTCCATATCTGTGCCACCATCTGCAACTTTGGGACTTTGAAATGTGGGCTGTTCTCACTGGGGTTAGGTGATATTTCAGGGTGGTTTTGATTTGCATTTCTCTGATGACTAGAAACAATGAGCATTTTTTCATGTTTGTTACCCATTCATCTTTCTTCCAGAAGCCATAAAGGTTCTGTTCATGATAAGAGCCTAGTAATAGATGAGATTGTTTGCTCTCTTTGTTGTTGATTAATTTGAGTTCTCTATACATCCTAGTTATCAAACCCTTGTCAGATTCCTGACATATAAATATCTTTTCCCATTCTGAAGTTTGTCTATTTGCTTAATTGTTGTGTCCTTAGCTGTGCAGAAGCTTTTCAGTTTAAATAAGTCCCATTTGTTTTTGTTGTTGTTGCAATTGCTACTGGAGTCTTCTTCATAAAGTCTAGTGCAGGCTCAGCATCCGTAGCATAGTGGTTACAGTGCCAGCCACATACAACAAGGGTGGCAGGTTCGAACCCAGCCCAGACCAGCTAAACCACAATGACAACTATAACAACAACAACAAAAAAAGCTGGCCATTGTGGTGGGCACCTGTAGTCCCAGCTACTTGGGAGGCTGAGGCAAGAGAATTGCTTAAGCCCAAGAGTTTGAGGTTGCTGTAAGCTGTGACACCATGACACTCTACCGAGGGTGACATAATGAGACTCTGTCTCAAAAAAATAAAATAAAATAAACTGAAGTCTAGGGCAAATGTCCTTATGATAAAAGGATTTTTTTTCTTCTGGGCAGATGCCCAGTAATGGGATTGCAGTATCAAAGGGGAGGGTCTAGTTTGAGTTCTTTGAGGATTCTCCATACTTCCTTCCAAAAAGGTTGTATTAGTTTACTGTCCCACCAGCAGTGTAAAAGTGTTCCCTTCTCTCCACATCCACGCCAGCTTTGAGTCTTTGTGAAATGAGCCATTCTCACTGGGGTTAGGTGATATCTCAGGATGGTTTAGATTTGCATTTCTCTGATAATTAGAAACAATGAGCATTTTTTTCATATGTTCGTTAGCCAGTTGTCTTTCTTCTTTAGAGAAAGTTCTATTCATCTCACTTGCCCATTGATACAAGGCCTTGCTGGCTTTTTTGTTGTTGTGTTGTTGTTGTTACTTATCTGAGTTCTCTATAGATTCTAGTTATCAAACTTTTGTCTGATTCATAATATGCAAATATCTTTTCCCATTCTGATGGTTATCTATTTGCTTTGGTTGTTGTAGCCTTAGCTGTACAGATGCTTTTCAGTTTAATTAAGTCCCATTTATTTATTTTTGTTGTTGCAATTGCCACTGGAGTCTTCTTCATAAAGTCTTTCCCCAGGCCAATAGCTTGAAGTGTTTTTCCCACCCTTTCTTTGAGGACTTTTATTGATTCATGCCTTAGATTTAGATCTTTTATCCATCCTGAATCAATTTTAGTGAGTGGAGAAAGGTGTGGAGAAATTTTGTGTCTTGATGAATATCTTCCCAACCTCCATCACCTCAGTCTCTTGTAATCAGCCTTCTGGTCTCTTCTATGATTCCAACCTCTCTAAATTATACATGTAAGTGAGATCATGCAGTATTTGTCTTTCTGTGTCTGGCTTATTTCACTTGGCAAAATGACCTCCACTTTCATGTGTGTTTTCACAAGTAATAGGATTTCCTTCTTTTAAGGGTTGAGTAGTATTCTACGCATATATACTACATTTTCTTTATCCACTGATAAAGGTTGATAGATGGGTTGATTCCATATCTTGGCTATTGTGAATAGTGCTGCCATAAACATGGAGTGCAATAATCTTTTCAACATACTTATTTCATTTCCTTTGGATATATACCTAGTAGTGGGGTTACTGTATCATATAGTAGTTCTATTTTTAATTTTTTCACAACTTTCATACTGTTTTCCATAATTGCTATACTAATTTGTATTCCCACCAACAGTGTACAAGAGAAAAGTGCCCTTTTCTCTACATCCTCACCAACACTTATTATCTTTTTTCTTTTAGATAATAGTCATTCTAACAGATAAGAGATGATATCTTATTATGGTTTTATGTGCATTTTCCTGATAAGTGGTGTTGAGCCTTGTTTTTCATATACTTGTTGGCCACCTGCCTGACTTCTTTTGAGTAATGTCTAATCGGGTCCTCTGCTCATATTTTAGTCAGATTATTTGTTTTTGTAATGACTACACTACATTGCCTCTTCACTCTATTGATTACTTCCTTGACTGTGAAGGAGTTTTTAGTTCAATATAATTTCATTTGTCTATTTTTATTTTTGTTGCTTGTGCTTTTGAGTTCATATTCAAAAATTCATTGCCAAGACCAATGTCAAGGATAAGTTTTCCATATTTTCTTTGAGAGAATTTATAGCTTCAGGCCTTATGTTCAAAGGTGCGTATCAAAGGCGAGTGGTCAGGGATTGACCACAGAAGAGGTTTTCACACATCAGGTTAAGTGGGACAACAGAACATGCAAAAACAAACTGTCAGGGGGGTCATGCCTGACCCCACATTGGTATCCAACTGTGAAGTCTTTATATTGAATTGAATTTTATATATGGAGTGAGTTGAAGGTCTAATTTTAGTCTTCTGAAAGTGAACATCCAGTTTTTAAAACACCCATTTTTTTAATGGAGGAAAAAGTTTTTATTTTATTAGAAAAAATAATCTAGCTCCCTGGAATATAGGCCAAATGTTGATACAAGAAACTGCAAAGGATTGCCCGAATTCCTTTTCCTATTCCTTGCACTTGAATTTGGCTAAAGAAAACAGTTTTAAGATGCTTAAAATCTGATGAATGCTTGGATGGTTCTTTGGTTTCAGAAAGTTTTTACATGTATTTTATATGTGGCAGCCATATATTTCACCCTACAAGTGTGAGAAAAACAAATGGCGATGGTAGAACTCTCAACCACCTTAATACATTATTATAAATGATCACTAAGGGTTTTCTATAATGAATACAAAAGGGATCTTAAATACACTAAAGTAAAGATTGCAACACACCTATGACAACAACTTGACTTCTCTGTTGTACACACTAAATTGATAGTATAAAGATAAAACCAGATTAGGAGAAAATTCTTCTTTTTTTTTTTTTTTTTTTTTTTTTTAATTTAGGAAGGAGAAACATATTCTGAGCTGAAAGCTTACCTGCTGTGGCCATAGTCAGATCATGGGTTCCCTTTTCTCCTTGACCTGTCTTTAAAAATCACTTTCTCTTTTTAACAAAAAATCAGATTACTTATGCAACGTAAAAACATTTCCACTTTCGGCCCTGGGCAGCTCAGAGAGCAAAGCTGAAAGTGAAGCCTTATTTCAGCAACATCTTACCTACCTAACAAGTGGCTGAAGTGAAGCCCCAGATCAACATCTCCATTTTGCTGAGTCAAAAATCACAAAAAATGAAAGTACAGGTTTATTGTTGACCAGGTGGGGGCTTTAAAATGTATAATTGTATAAAATATGTAGCAGAAGCACAGAGGGAATACAATCACTTTTTATGTATTAAAAACAAATGTTAGTTTTAAAACATAGACTTCTAAATGATATTTATGTGTCCTGATGAAAGGACACAAAAATCTCTATTTAAACATCTATTCTTTATATACTTTTACCCAATAGTTAGCCACAAAACTATTCAATCATTCCAACACATGTGCATATATATATATATATATATATATTAAAAAAATATATATTTTTTTTTTCCAGAGGCTTCTAATAAAGTAACAAAAATGTGAATTTACTCCCTTATCCAGGAAACTAAATACCTTCTATTCATTTCCTTTCTTGAGGCAAAGCACTTACATGTCAGTCATTGTTTCTCCCCAAATTCAGTCAGCACATCTAGTCACCATTTCCTTGGTAAAGTGATGTTTAAACTTCAGCATGCTTAAAAACCCAAATTGCTGGGCCCTACCTTTAGGGTTTCTGATTCAGCAGTTCTGAGGTGTAGCCTGACAATTTACATTTCTGAAAAGTACCCAGGATGCTGTTGCTGCTGGTCTTGGAACTATACTTTGGTGAGTAACTTCCTTAGTAAAAATTTCATCTTTCCCATGAAGATGTTTCTAGATTATGGAGGCTACAAGGTCTTTTTATTCCTTGAATTCCTTTATAATATTTCCCCTTTTAAATTTTAGTTGACATATAATTGTACATATGGGATGCAGAGTGATATTTTGATACATGAATACAATGTATAATGATTAAATCAGGATGATTAGCATATCTGTAACCTCATTTTTAAAATTTCTTTGTGTTGTGAACTTTCAAAATCCTCTAGTATAGCTTTTTGAAAGCTACTCAACCATACTCACCCCATAGTCCTGCAGACACATAAGAACTCAGTCCTCTTATCTGTTATTTTGTATTCATTACCCAATCTCCATCTTCCTCTTCCTCTGTCCTTCCCAGCCTCCACTATCTATAATTCTAACTCTACTTTCATGAGGACAACATTATTTTTATCTTCCATGTATGAGTAAGAACATTCAGTATGTATCTTTCTGAGCCTTACTTATTTAACTTAATAGTGTCCTTTTAGTCTCATCTATGTTGTTGCAAATGACAGGATTTCATTATTTTAATGGCTGTATAGTATTCCATTGTGTCTATAGACAACATTTTCTTTATCTGGTCATCTGTTGATGACATTTAGACTGACTCCACATCTTAGCTGTTGTGAAACATGGGGGTGCTGTTATCCCTTTGATATAGTGATTTCCTTTCCTTTGGATAAATATTGAGTAGTGGGATTGCTGGATCATATGATAGTTCTATTTGTAGTTTTTTGAGAAATCTCCATAGTGTTTTCCGTAATGATATTACTTTACATTTCTACCAATAGTGTATAGGGATTCCTTTTGTCAACATTGTTCCCAGTATAGTAACTGAGGTAATATGATATAGTTATCTCATTGTGGCTTTGATTTGCATTTCCCTGATGTTTACTGGTACTGAATATTGTTTTCATGTACCTGTTAGCCATTTGTATATATTTTGAGAAATACATATTCAGTTTTTTTGCCCACTTTTTTATTGGATTATTTGGGTTTTTGCTGTTAAGTTGTTGAGGTTTCTTGTGTATTCTGAATATAGTTCCTTGTCAGATCAATAATTTGCAAATATTTTCTTGAAGGTTACCTCTTCACTATGTTTATTATTTCCTTTGCTGTGCAAGAGCTTTTCAGTTTAATATAATTGGGAGAAAAATTTATGAGGAGGACCCCCCCAGACAATTGGAACAATACCAAAAATATGTTACTGGGATATGATCATACTAAAAAGCTTCTGCACTGCCAAGAACACAGTAAGTAAAGCAAGTAGACAGTCCTCAGAATGGGAGGGGATATTTGCAGGTTATGTTTCTGATAAAGGTCTGATAACCAGAATCCACAGAGAACTCAAACTGATTAATAAGAAAAGAACAAGTGATCCCATTTCATTGTGGGCAAGAGACTTGAACAGAAACTTCTCTGAAGAAGACAGGTACTTCATCTACAGGCACATGAAAAAAATGCTCATCACCTTCAACCATTTATTTTTATTATGCTTTTGAGTTTGTAGTTTTTCAAGAAACCTTTGGAGTATTTTCTATAATGGTTATAATACTTTACATTTCCACCAACAGTGTATAATTTTATCTCCCATAAAATCTTTGCCCAAATCAATATTCTGAAACATTTCCCTCATGTTTTCTTCTAGTAGTTTTATAGTTTGGGGGCTTACTTTTACGCCTTTAATCCATTATGAATTGATTTTTGTTTATGGTGAGAGATGAGATCTGTATATGTTATTCATTTTTTAGAACCATTTATTGAAAAGACTGTCCTTTTTCCAATGCATGTTTTTGATATCTTTGTTGAAAATCAGTTGTCTATAAACATGTAGATTTATTTATTTATCAGTTGGCTATAAACATGTAGACCAATGGAATAGGTCTATGTATCAGTTTTTATACTAATGTCATGCTGTTTTGTTGACTATAGCATTTTAGTATACTTTGGAGTCAGGTGTGATGGCTGTATGTTTGTCCTTCTTGCTCAGAATTGCTTGGTTATTCAAGGTCTTTTGTTATTCCATATGAATTTTAGGGATTAATATTATTTGAATATATTTTTCCTGTTGAGTTCTTTGTATATTTTGGATATTAGTCTCCATCAGATGAATAATCTGATGTTCCTTTACTCTGCTGAATGTTACTTTTACAGTGCAGAAGCTTTTTAAGTTTAATATAGCCCCATTTGTGTATCTTTGTTTCTGTTGCCTGTGCTTTTGAAGTCTTAGCCATGAAATATTTGGCCAGGCCAATGTCCTGAAGAATTTTTCCCTATGTTTTCATCTATTAGTTTTATATTTTCAAGGCTTATGTGTAAATCTTTGATCCATCTTAAGTTGATTTGTCTTTTTGTCCATTCATTTTGTCTACCTTTTAATTGGGGCACTTAAAGTATTTACTCCAAGGGTTTCATTGATAGGCAAGGACTTACCCCTGTCATTTTGTTAAATCTTTTCTGATTTTTGTCTGTTTATTCATTGTTCCTTTCTTTTTCTCTTGTTCCTGCTCTTTATAAATTGGTGGTGGTGGTGGTGAGGTTTATAGTGATAACATTTTGATTCTTTTCTCTTTCTCATTTGTGTATCTGCTTTACCAGTGAGTTTTGTTTTTTTTTTTTATACTTTTGCCCAATACCATTTATTGAAAGAACTTTCCTTTCCCCATTGTGTGGTATTGGCATCTTTGTCAAAAATCAGTTTGCTGTGAACATGTGGGTTTATTTCCAGACTGTCTATTCTGTTCCATTGGTCTATCTGTCTGTTTTTATGCTAGTACCATGCAGCTTTGATTACTATGGACTTCTAGTATATATGCATTTTTTTAATTGATACATAATAATTTTTGTACCCCATAATAACATATTTATCGGTTACATGTGATATTTTGATACATGTATGCAATGAGTAATGGTCAAATCAAGGTGATTAGACTATCCATCACCTCAAACATTTATCATTTGGGGGTATGTTTGGACCATTTCAAATCTTGTCTCCTAGCTACTTTGAAATATACAATAAATTATTATTAACTACATTTACCCTACTGTGCTATTAAATACTAGAATGTATTCCTTCTAACTGTGTTTTTATTAAGTTTATTTTATTTTTCCAATACTAAAATTAATATGCATTTATTTCAGAAAATTTTAATGATGCAGATTCTCTTACCAAAGAAAATTGCCATTGACATTTTGGTCTTCGTGCTGTTATTTTTCTAGGCATTTGAAAATCAGAGAACTCATACTAGTTTTTAAATTCTGCCTCCAAATGTATTTATTTATTTTAAATTTATTTTTTATTTCAGAGTTTTACAGGGTACACACATTTTGGGTTACATAATTTGCATTTGTACATTTTAAGTTGATATTATTATAAGTGTTCCCTTCACCCAGAATATGTGTATTGCACTTGTTAGATGTGAGTTTACCCTCCCAACTAGATTTCCATTGAGTTTTACTTCCATATGTGCACATAACTGTTAATTGACTAATTCCAATTTAGTATTGTGTACATGTGGTATTTGTTTTTCCATTCTTGTCATACATCAATTAGAAGAATGGTCTCCAGTCCCATCTAGGTTGTTACAAGATACAAGTTGCCCTTTTTATGGCTGAGCAGTACTTTATGGTATACATATACCACATTTTATTAATCCAGTCATGTATTGATGGGCACTTGGGTTGTTTCCACATATTTGCAATGTGAATTGTGGGTCTATAAACTTCCAAGTGCAGGTATCTTTTTGATAAAATACCTTTTTTTCCTTTGGGTAAATGCCTAGTAGTGGAATTGCTTGATCAAAGGGTAGGTCTACTTTTTCTTTAAGATATTTCCATTTTGCTTTCCATAGAGGTTGTACTAATTTGCAGTCCCACCTACAGAAAATGAGTGTTACTTTCTCTCCAAACTAGCATCTGTTGCTTTGTGACTTTTTGATATGAGCCATTCTTGCCGCAGTTAGGTGATATCTCGTTGTGGTTTTGATTTGCATTTACCGATGATTAGAGATATTGAGCATTTTTTCTTTTCTTTTTTTTTTTTGAGTTTTATTTATTTATTTTATTTATTTTATTTTATTTTTTTATTATAGATAAAAATATGCATCATAGATGTGGCCCAATCCCTCACCCTCCCTCCACCCAAACCTCCCCCCTCCCTTCCCCTTCCTTGGTCCTTTCCTGATAGTCTTGTGGTATAGTTGGGTTATAGCCTTCATGTGAAAGCTATAGTTTAGCTTCATAGTAGGGCTGAGTACATTGGATACTTTTTCTTCC
>CAUYPK010006160.1:0-11285 GCA_963574355.1 Loris lydekkerianus | reverse complement strand
ACCTGATCAAACTAAAAAGCTTCTGCACAGCCAACAACATAGTAAGTAAAGCAAGCAGACAGCCATCAGAATGGGAGAAAGTATTTGTAGGTTATACCTCCGAATAAGGTATAATAACCAGAATCCACAGAGAACTCAAACATATTACCAAGAAAAGTACACGTGACCCCATCTCAGGGTGGGCAAGGGACTTGAAGAGAAACTTCTCTAAAGAAGACAGATGCAAATGAAAGATATGAAAAAAACACATGAGAAACATGAAAAAAAACAAACACATAAAAAAAGCTCATCATCCTTAATCATCAGAGAAATGCAAATCAAAACTACTTTGAGATATCACCTAACCCCAGTAAGAGAAGCCCACATAACAAAATCCCAAAACCAGAGATGTTGACATGGATGTGGAGAAAAGGGCACACTTCTACACTGCTATTGGGAATGCACACTAATACATTCCTTCTGGAAGGATGTTTGGAGAATACTTAGAGACCTAGAAATAGACCTGCCATTTGATCCTATAATTCCTTTACTAGGTTTACACCCAAAAGACCAAAAGTCACAATATAACAAAGACATCTGTACTAGAATGTTTATTGCAGCCCAATTCATAATTACTAAGTCATGGAAGAAGCCCAAGTGCCCATCGACTCACGAATGGACTAGCAAACTGTGGTACATGTATACCATGGAATATTATGCAGCCTTAAAGAAAGATGGAGACTTTACCTCTTTGATGTTTACATGGATGGAGCTAGAATATATTCTTCTTAGCAAAGTATCTCAGGAATGGAAGAAAAAGTATCCAATGTACTCAGCTCTACTATGAAGCTAAATTATAGCTTTCATATGAAGGCTATAACCCAACTATAGCACAAGACTATGGGGAAAGGATCAAGGAAGGGGAAGGGAGGGGGGAGGTTTTGGTGGAAGGAGGGTAATGGGTGGGGCCACACCTATGGTGCATCTTAGAATGGGTACAGGCGAAACTTACTAAAGGCAGAATACAAATGCCTACATACAGCAACTACAAAAATGCCATGAAGACTATGTTGAACAGTTTGATGAGAATATTTCAGATTATATATGAAACCCACATATTGTACCCCTTGATTGCACTAATGTACCCAGCTATTATTGAACAATAAAAATAAATAAATTAAAAAATAATAATAAAAAAATAAAATTATAGGGTTATTGGATCAAGAAAGAATCATACTGAGTAGCAGAATCTTGTCTGCAATGGGTGCTATTGCCATTGATGGTTATTGAAATTTTTTATTTTTATCTTGGCTCTTCTAAAATGAAGCCATCTCAATGTTCTCACTTCTGGTACTAACAGATTATGTGACTGGGGCTAACTCTCTTACAGTCAAAAACTAGAATAACTGGGGGAAATCAAATTTACAATATGACAGAAACAAATAACATATTGAAGAATCATCGGGCCAAGGTCTAGAAGATGGAAGTCCTGGGGCATAAGTGTGACTTTTAGTGTTGCTTTGCTAATACACACGTTTGCTTTCTCAGGACAGGCACTTGAAAACTGGAGCATCTGAGCATCTGAGCAGACACTCAGAAACCTCCATGCACTGTAGTCTAAGGGGGTAAGTGTTGGAGTTTGGGACCCTTGGGAAGATAGAGAAGGGAGGAACCTAGTAAACTCCCACACACTGGGTTGAAGTGGCCACATCCCAGGGGTATTGGTGAAACAGAGGTAGACTAGTCCTTGTAATACCGATGTTCAATTTCAAAATCTCTCATGCCCTGCAACTGAATTACCATCGATCCAAACAGATATTCCCCCATGCTTGGTAGAAGTAAAAAAAAATGGTGTCCAGAAAAAGATGACATCATTCTAGCTTTTAATCTATATTTTCAAATAGCTGTTAAAATACAATGTGTGTAATACAATTTTTAAAACAAAGCAAAAAAATACCCAAGAAAACGATATCCCTGATTCATCCCCTGAACTTGAGTTTCCTTCCTCACTGAACTATGAGCCTCTTGATGGCTCTTCAGTGTACAACAATGCCAGAAGTATATGTGGATTACAGAAAACACCATAAGAAAAGTATTGCTGAAATACCCAAGGTTGCTGGGGGAGAACAATCCTCAAGAGGGAAGGATTCCCTCCTTCACTGCTTCACTCATACATACACTCTTTGCATACATACAGGCCCTAAATGTCTATCCGTCTTAGATAAAGAAACAAAAATTATTCCTTAGAGGCCCAAAACAAGGGACATCACAGAGAAACTGTCTTCCGTTAGGGTTGCCTAAAGTACCACTTTTCTTGAGCATTCTTTTGGCAGATTAGAGATTAAATGGCAACTTTCTGGTCTGGGACAGCTTCTAGTTTTTTCCAGTCAATGTTGTGCTCAAGACAGTAAAACAACAGTCACAGCTGGCTTTAAGATAGTTTGGTTTTAACAAACACATGAAAAAATGCTCATCACCTTTAATCACCAGAAAAATGTAAATCAAAACCACTCTGAGATATCACCTAACTCCAGTAAACTAGCCCACATCACAAAGTTCCAAAACTATAGATGCTGGCATGGATGTGGAGAGAAGGGAACACTTCTACACTGCTGGTGGGATTGCAAACCTTTACGGGAAGCAGTATGGAGAATTCTCACAGAACTAAAAGTTAACCTATCATTTGATCCTGCAATCCCATTACTAGGTATCTACCCAGAGGAACATAAATCATTTTACCACAAAGACATTTGCACCAGAATATTTATTGCAGCTCAATTCATAATTACCAAGTCGTGGAAGCAACCAAAAGTCCCATCAACTCACAAATGTATTAACAAACTGTGGTATATATGTACCATGGAATACTATTAAACCATTAAAAAGACGGAGACTTTGCATCTTTTCTGTTTACCTGGATGGAGTTGAAACACATTCTTCTTAGTAAAGTATTGCAAGAATGGAAAAATAAATATCCAAGGTACTCGTTGCTAATATGAACCAAAATATAAACAATTACACACTCATAAGAACAATAAAATACAAATATGCAAGGGGGAAGGATGAGGAGAAGAGAGAGGAGAGTAGGAAGGAGGGATATGGTTGGTGGAGGTGGGAGGGCAATTGGCAGGATCTCACCTAACTGTACATTGCAAGGGTGTTCAGCACACCCCCTGGACGAACTTTACCTTGGAAATGAGAACAATGCAACCTAAAAATTTGTACTCTCATATTAATTTGAAATTAAAAAAAAAAAAAGATAGTTGGGCTTTAAGGGAAGATATTACCTACCTCCCACAGACAAATTTCAGGTCAATAGACTTAAATTTTGGGCTTCTCCCTGTCCTGAGGATAAAAAAGCTGGAACTTAAGTTTAACATGATAGAACCTAAGTCCAGTTCTCTAACTGCTACTGCCAGGCCAATGGGTCCATGAGAGGTTTAGCAGCAATGCTCACACTCCCAAGGGTCCCCACAGCGCAGTCTCACTGCCTCAGGCTCTCCATGAGGGTGTCAGGTTGTGACAAATGGTCACAACCTTCCGTTTCACATTAATTTCTCTTTTCTGGAATCACAAGGTTTTTTCAGATTCTTCAGTTACAGAAGTTACTAACCGCAACAATTATGGGTTGAGGGACTTAATCGGGAGGCTTACTGTGCAAACTCTCTGAAAAGCCTAACGCCGTCTCCAGGTTTTCACAGGCAGCTTGCTGAAAGCACTGGCAACTGAGACACAGGTGGGAGGCAGAACAGGACAAGGCAGGCAAGAGCCTGTGGTTCTGAGTCCTGCCCCCACCCCCAACACTCTCTCTCTGAGTGGTATTGGGGGGACATACTAACCGTTTGCTCATCTATAAAATGAGCTATTGCTGGATTTTAGATATAAGGCCCGTTGTAAGGCTTAAATGTGAGCATTCATATGAGGCATCACTGAACACATTGCCTCGCATGTGATGAGTTCCCAACAAATTAACTGTTGTTGCTGAATGTTGTTGTTATATGCGAATTATATACAGAACAATATTCATAAAGTTGTCATGTCTTTTCCTCCTAGAGGTGGACACATTAGACTTAAAGTACATAGAATGAGTGCCTGGAATGGAGGTCACTGCCTATCATACAGGGAGTGGTCAGCAAATAATTGCTTCATCGTTGATCCAGTCTTTTATTCTTAGGCCGTTGGTTCTCAAATGTCCATACTATTACCATAAAGAAGAAAAGTGATGTTAACAATCCAAAATGTTTGATATTCTAAAAATAATGTATACTCAGCTTATAGAAAAGCGTTTTATACAACTTCAATAGAAGAATATGTCCAATGTTCATAAAGCTCAAGCCAATTCATTTACCCTTTTATTCAATCAGCAAACGCTAATTGACCCTATGCCACATACCAGGCTCTATATTGAATGTCTGGAATGTAGGTGGGAGCAAGACCACTTCTCTCTGCTCTCATGGAGTTTAAATTTTAATGGTGGTAACAAGGACCACAGTAAGGCTTTCATGAGCCCCAGGCACTTTCCTGTTCCTCATCCCCCATAAAAACGTATGTAAAATTAGGTCAGGACCGATGACTCATACCTGTAATCCTAGCACTTTGGGAGGCCAAGGTGGGTGGATTGCTTGAACTTAGGAGTTGGAGACCAGCATGAGCAAGAGCGAGACACTGTCTCTACTAAAAATAGAAAAACTAGCCAGGTGTTGTGGCAGGCGCCTGTTGTCCCAGCTACTGGGGAGGTTAAGGCAAGAGGATCTCTTGAGCCCAAAAGTTTGAGCCCAAGGTTCACTCTACCAAGGTTCACTCTACCCAAGGTTCACTCTACTCTGTCTTTTATATATATAAAAATAATATTTTATGACTGTGTTGGCATAAAGATTAATTATTAATATACTACATTAAGACTCTTCTTTGCCCTAGAAATTTCTTTTTTTCTTTTTATTTTATAGGAAATTTAAACATTTCAACGATCCCTCAGAGTATTACAGGCCCTGTGCACTACGTCTGCTATGTCTGATGGAGAAGGTGGCAGTGAAGCAAAGGGGACATGGGAACAAAAGATTCCAAGTGATTTTTTTTTTTTTTTTTTTTTTTTGCTGAACCATTTCAAGGTAAGTTGCAAACATTATGGTGTTTCACATCAAAATGCTTCTGCATGCATCCTCTAAATGAGGACATTCTCTTAATTATTTACAACACCATTATAATGCCTCAAACATTAAGATAAATTCATGAAACTACAGTAATTTTAGCCTACATTATTGTACTTACTGGGTCCCACATTATATAATCTTTTTTCCAAATTTTTAACTTAAATTTTTATTTAGCCATTCATAACCTCTTATTGAATAAAAAGAGTAAGCTTTATATTTATGTATGTATAAATTCAGATTTACATAACATACACAAACAGATGCGTAGTTTATCTCTGGCATTAAAATGTTATATTTTATATTGATATTTTTGACCAAAATTATATCACAATTATGTTACTTAAATTAATGATTTGGATTATTTGTGTTTGTTCTTTGTGTCAAAATAATCACTCATTTTTCATGCTTAAAATATTTCTTGTGCTGAACTGCTTGTGATGCTTTAATGAAACACAAACTTCTCTACCTTGTATTCTTTAATTGTTCTCCTTTGACATCTTCTTTTTTCCCAAAAAATTATTAATACATACCCCTCGTCAGAAGTTTTGTCATAAATCGAGTTGCCTAAGTTGCAATATCAGGAAAGAGAATTGTCATGTTCCATTTGCCTGATGTCATTTTATAAAGGGCATATGATAACTACTGAAGTTCTCAGTAGATATAATTATAGATTTTATCTCTACTGCTGCTGATCTATAGTGTGTATCCTTCAGAATAGATTGTACCTGACATAGAACAAAACTGCCATATAAATGTGTGATGATCTCATGATCTGGGGAAGGTTGTTTGGAAGGATGGCAAAAGTGACTGACTGTTATCAGAAAACAGACACAGGCTTAAAAACCAATGCTGACACTTCTTTAAAAATCCTAACCCCAGTAAGCAGGAGTCACAGTGGAAAAAATAGAGATGTTGACACTACCACTATAAGATTAAGTGAAATGCCCCATGTAAAGCACCTGATGTGTGAACTCTACACGTCAGTCTCCTTCCCAGTCTCTTCCCTGGTGTTTCCTGAAGAGGCCATCCATCCCCAGTGATGATTCCAACAAAGAGAGCCATGCCTCCCACACAAGAGGCTCCAAATGGGGCTCATTTATACGTAATCAAAAAACAGAAAGGTTTGTTTAATTTGAAATGTATGAAACAAAGTACCTGACATTTTTAGCAATTAAAAAAAAAAAATTAACTGAAATTTCATTTGCTAAAGTAGGCGAATAATACTGTAATCATCCCAAAAGAAATAAAGGACAGTTGCACCTTATCTTGACTAGTCTGATCTAATGTATCTGGTGCAGCAACACATAAACCCACAGGCTTCAGAGACCTCCATTTCCAGAAAAATCGAGTAGATATATTTTCCTTATTCCACCTTATTCACCTTATTCCACCTGATAAATATCACGTCAATATCATATGTAAAATAAACATAAAATTCTGAAAAGTACAGGGAAGAAAACTAGTTAGGGAAAACAGGACTAGAGAAATAACATGGCAGTGAGTTCCCTGAGTTTTCTTCTCATCTGAAAGACTCAAAGCTGAAGAAGCTGACAATACCAACAGATACAGTTAAAAAAAAAAAAAGCCCCAAATAAGCCTGCACTCTCAACCAAAGGATCAGGTCAAGAGCAGCCTGGAAGACTTATAGATAATAACACTCTATTGCACCTAAATAGAGGAAAAAACAGTGGCTTTATCCCCACTTGCACCAAGCAAGGACTAAGTAAGAACCTACACTTTGGAGGCTGCAATGAGAGGCCCCAGCACACCCATGGAGTGGTGTCAGAGAAGGCCAAGTAGAGAACAGAGGAATTCATTCTAGCTGGCCAGTAATGAAGCCATCAGCCCCACTGCCACCCGCTCCATGGTGTTAGTGGAGACAATGGGGGCATCCTGGCATCCTGGCATTCTGGCATGCTGGCCTTCCACACCTGCCAGACAGTAGCTAATAAAACCAAAGCAAACATATAGAATGAAATAATAAAGATAAAAGAAAAAAAAACAAATTAATTAAACCAAAAGATAATACTGAAAAGTCAGGAAAACAAAGAGCCAGTGCTTTGAAATCATCAATGCAATTAGTAAATCTCTAGAGAAACTGACAAATTAAAAAGAGAGAGATAGCAAAGATACAAATTATCAATAGCAGGTGTACAAAGGATGCCTGAAAACATCAAACGGATAATGAGGGAAAACTGTAAATAACTCCATGTAAATAAGCTTGAAAACTTAAATAAAATTGACGTTGTCTTTGCTTGGCTATGCTTTATTCAGGCTTCTGAACCTTCTGCTAGGCTTATCTGCGTACTTGCTTATAAAATCCAGTTTTAACAAAGAACCCTAGAAAGTCAGCTTAGCAAGAACCCCCTATCCTCAATGTCTGACCAGGTTCCTCATTCTCCATCATCCCCCAGGTGATGCCTGATCTCCACAGCCTAACTTCAGCAAGAATCCTGTCCAGTTGGTTTAGCCAGAATATCTCCTTACTCTGAGGTTTCCTTTTGGTAATTTTCTATCTGCTGACCCCCATGCTGCTCCTTGGCTATAAATCCTCACATGCCTATGCTGTATTCAGAGTTGAGTCCCACTTTTCTCCTCTGTTGTCAAGACCCCATTACAGTTGTCCTTCTGCCTAAATAAAGTCTCCCTAACTGCCCTTTAACAAGTATCATTGAATGATTTCTCTTTAATGTTCCACAGCTCATTCAATACAAAACAGAAATTTTGAATAGTCTTCTAAATATGTAGGAAATTGAATTTGTTGTTTAAAAAACTCAAGAGTCACCAGGACCCGGCGATTTCACTGGAGAAGTCTACCAAAAGTTTAGAGGAAAGAAAGGAAGGACAGATGGATGAAAGGAGAGAAAAAAGGAAGGAAGAGAGAAAGGAGAAAAAAGGAAAGAAAGAGAAGGAGGGAAGGTGGGAGCTTCAACCTACAGCCTTGGAGAAAATATTTGCAAATCACATACATAGTATCTGACAAAGGACAAGTATTTCACAAACCCTTAAAACTCAACAGCAAAACTAAAAAAACAAATTGTTCAATTAGAAAAGAGAAAAAGACATGAACAGACATTTTGTCAAAGAAAATATACAGGTGGCAAATCAGCATATGAAAATATCCTCAATATTGTAGGCCACTGGAGAAATTAAAACCATGACAACTTCTCACCACATGTCTTACCAAGATAGGCAAAATTTAAAAACATAGTGACAAGATCAAATGCCAGTGAGGATGTGGAGAAACTGGATCACTCATATGTTACTAGAGTGAATATAAAATGGTACAGCCTCTCTGGAAAATAGTTTAACGGTTTCTTTAAAAATTGCCATGTCCATAACCCAGGTAGTGCACTCCTGTTCCAGGAAAATGAAGAATAATGCTTGTATGAAAACATGTTTATTACAGCTTTACTTGTACTGGCAAAAACTGGGAACAATCTAGATGTTCTCTAACGGGTAAATGGTTAAACAAACCATTACATGGTATATCCACACCAAGAAATATTACACAGAAGTAAAAAGGAACAAACCATCAATGCAGACCACAATCTGAGTGCTTAAAGGCTTAACCACTTCTCTACACTGACTCCCACATTAAGTTGACCTAATTTTCATAGCTTGGAAATGCACAACATGTACGTATCAGTCCAGTAGGCCTAGTTCCTTATGTTGACCATCTCTGTGTGTTGACCAGTTTGTTACAGTCCCTTGGGTGGCCAACTTACAGAGGTTCTACTGTAATATGGAATTATGTGGAAAGATGTGAACCACACACTAAAATGTGGGGAAGAAATAGATTACTAAATAGCATGTACGATATGGTCACATTTTTGTTAAATAAGCACATGCATTTATACAAAAACACAGATACTAAAATGTTCTCAATGGCATTTGCAGATGGAATCTAAGATATTTATTTATGCTTGCCTATAGTTTCTAAACTCCCAAAATGCCCATACATTAGTGAGAAAAAATAAAATGCTAAAAGTTATTTTAAGAAGTGTACAAGAAGAAAGAGACCAAAGTCATGCCAACACGTGGATGAAAGATATGGTCCAGGCTCTATTCTGAGACCTCAATCAGGAAAAGTCAAGCGTTTATAAAGATGCTGCTGAACGCCCCAAGAGGTAGAAACCAAGTAGATAATCAAGGTTCCCGGAGATGGAAGTAGGGCCACATCATGAAGGCACCTCCAAGTAATTCCAAGATGCCCCAGTAGCATCTTTCTCCACCATCCTTAATAAGCACCTGCACAGGCAATAGCTCTTGCCCACAGCCGGGCAGCTTTTCAGTGCTTTTTAAGCCTCAGACTAAGCTGAGGCTCTGAAATAAGGAAGATAAATTTAATTTTTCAAATGGTCTGTAGTCTAGTGTAAGAAAATTCTATAAACAGTATAATATAAATAACTCCTTATACACTTCATCCAGATTCACCACTTGCTAATATTTGGCCACATTTGCTTTATAAATGTTTCTCTTCTCCCATATATGTATGTATAATTTTTTCTTTATTATTTATGAGAATAAGTTGTGGATAACATATCAGGATATATTTTCCAAGAACAAGGATATATGTGTGGTTGTGTGTGTACAATAATCATGTTAGAAAATTTAACATTGATACAGTATTATCAAATTAAAAGACTTTATTCAAATTTCAATAAATTTTTCAGTGATGCCCATATTTTTTAGCATGTTTTTCTGGTCAAGAATCCAAGCCAGGATCACACATTGCATTTAGTTTCCATGTCCCTTTAGTCTCCTTTAATCTCTCTTGACATTTTTTTTTTTTTTTATTAAATCATACCTATGTACATTAATGTGATCATGGGGCACCATACACTAGTTTCATAGACCGTTTGACACGTTTTCATCACACTGGTTAACATAGCCTTCCTGGCATTTTCTTAGTTATTGCGCTAAGACATTTACGTTCCACATTTACTAAGTTTCACATATACCCTTGTAAGATGCACCGCAGGTGTAATCCCACCAACCCCCCTCCCTCTCCCCACCTGCCCCCTACCTGAACCCCTTCCCCTCTTCCCCCAATTCTTAGGTTGTAAGATTCTGGGTTATAGCTTTCATGTGAAAGCCCTAAATTAGTTTCATACTAGGACTGAGTACATTGGGTACTTTTTCTTCCATTCTTGAGATACTTTACTAAGAAGAATATGTTCTAGCTCCATCCATGTAAACACGAAAGAGGTAAAGTTTCCATCTTTCTTTAAGGCTGCATAATATTCCATGGTGTACAAATACCACCGTTTATTAATCCAATCGTGGATTGATGGGCACTTAGGCTTTTTCCATGATTTAGCAATTATGAATAGGGCTGCAATAAACATTCTGGTACAACTATCTTTGTTATGATGTGATTTTTGGTCTTCTGGGTATATGCCTAGTAGAGGAATTATAGGTTTGAATGGCAGATCTATTTTTTAGATCTTTAAGTGTTCTCCATACATCTTTCCAACGGGAATGTATTAATTTGCATTCCCACCAGCAGTGTAGAAGTGTTCCCTTTTCTCCACATCCATGCCAACATCTCTGGGATTTTGTGATATAGGCTAATCTTACTGGAGTTAGATGATATCTCAAAGTAGTTTTGATTTGCATTTCTCTGTTGATTAAAGATGATGAGCATTTTTTCATATGTCTGTAGGTCACGCACCTGTCTTCTTCAGAGAAGTTTCTCTTCAAATCCCTTACCCAGCCTACAATGGGATTACTTGTTCTTTTCTTGCATGTACGTTTGAGTTCTCTGTGGATTCTGGTTATTAAACCTTTGTCAGAGACATAACCTGCAAATATCTTCTCCCATTCTGAGGGCTGTTTGCTTGCTTTACTTACTATGTTCTTGGCTGTGCAGAAGCTTTTTAGTTTGCTCAGGTCCCAGTAGTGTATTTTTGAAGCTGCTTCAATTGCCCAGGGGGTCCTCCTCATAAAATACTCGCCCAGACCGATTTCTTCAAGGGTTTTCCCTGCACTCTCCTCTAGTATTTTTATATTTTCATGTCTTAAGTTTAAATCTTTAATCCAGTGAGAGTCTATCTTAGTTAATGGTGAAAGATGTGGGTCCAGTTTCAGTCTTCTGCAGGTTGCCAGCCAGTTCACCCAGCACCATTTGTTAAATAGGGAATCTTTTCCCCA
>CAUYPK010006158.1:0-20244 GCA_963574355.1 Loris lydekkerianus | reverse complement strand
TACTGCAGCCCAATTCATAATTGCTAAGTCATGAAAGAAGCCCAAGTGCCCATCGACCCACAAATGGACTAGCAAATTGTAGTACATGTATACCATGGACTACTATGCAGTCTTAAATAAAGATGTCGACTTTGCCTCTTTCATGTTTACATGGATGGAGCTGGAACATTTCTCCTTAGCAAAGTATCCCAGGAATGCAAGAAAAAGTATCCAATGTACTCAGCCCTACTATGAAGCTGAACTATGGCTTTCACATGAAGGCTATAACCCAACTATACCACAAGACTAGGAGGCAAGGGCCAAGGAAGGGGAAGGGAGGGGGGAGTTTTGGGTGGAGGGAGGGTGATGGGTTGGGCCACATCTATGGTGCATATTTTTATCTATAATAAAAAATAAATTAATTAATTTAAAAAAAAATCTTGCCTGGTGCAGTAGCACACACCTATAATCTTAGTACTCTAGGAGGCAGAAGGATCACTTGAGGTCAAGAGTTTGGGACAAGCCTGAGCAAGAATGAGATTTCATCTCTACTAAAAATAGGAAAAAAAAAATATCCAGGCATGGTATCATGTGCCTGTAGTCCCCATTTACTCATGTGGCTGAGGCAGGAGGATCCCTTGAGCCCAGTAGTTAGAGGCTACTGTAAGCTATGATCATGCTGCTGTACTCTAATTGGGGTGATGGACCCAGACTCTGTCTCAAAAAAAAAAAAAAAAGTCTCAATATCATTCATAATAGATATAAAGAAAATAAAATAGTTTTGAATATAGGTAAACAAGGAGGTGAAAAATCTCTTTAAGGACAACTACCAAACATTGATGAAAGAAAGCCTAGATGATACAAACAAATGAAAAAGCATCTCATACTCACAATTAGAAGAATTAGTATCGGTAAAATGTATACTGCATAAACTGATTACATATTCTGTGAAATCCTAATCAAAATATCAACATCATATTTCACAAAACTAGAAAAAAATAATTCTACACTTCATTTACAAAACAGCCTGAATCGTCAAAGCAATCTTAAATGAAAAGAACAAATCTGGAGGCATCACATTACCTGATTTTAAACTATACTGCAATGCTATAGCAACCAAAGCAGCATGTTACTTGGATAAAAGTAGAGAGACAGACAAATGGAACAGAATAGAGAAATCAGAAATACAACCATCTACCAACAACTAACTGACCATTGATGAAGCATACAACAACATCCACTCAGGAAACGAAGCTTTATTCAATAAATGGTCTTAAGAAAACTGATAGCAACATGCAGAAGAATGAAACAAGACTTCTCAAAATGCATAAAAGTTAATTCATGATGGATAACAGACTTAAACCCAAGGCATGAAATCATAGAATTCTAGAAGAAAATGTAGGAAGAAACTCTTCTAGGCATTGGCCTAGGCAAGGAATTTATGGCTGAGACCCCAAAGGCAAATGCAGCAACAACAAAAATAAGAGACTTGCTTAAATTAAAATGTTCCTACACAATGAAGGAAATAAGTAATAAATAGACAACTTAGGTAATGGGAGAAAACATTTCCAAACTATATATCTGGTAAAGGACTAATGTCCAGAATCCATAAAACCTCAAACAAATCTTCAAGAAAAAAACAAAGAGCACTATTGAAAAGTAGACTAAAGACATGAACAGAGGTTTTTCAAAAGAAGATAAATAGCTAATAGACATATGATAAAAGTCTGAACATCACAAATCATCAGGAGAATGCAAATTGAAACAACTACCAGATACCACCTATCCCATTTCAGACTGGCCATTAATAAAAAATCAAAAAACAATAGTTGCTAGTGTGAATACAGAGGGAAAGGAATGCTTATATACTTTTATTGAGTCTGAAAATTAGTATAACATCTATGGAAATCAATTCGGATATTCCTCAAAGAAAAAAACAATGCAGGGAAAAAAAGTCATTTAATCAAAAATACACCTGCACTTGAATGTTTATTGCAGCATAATTCATAACCAGAGAGATGTGGAATCATCCTAATTGCCCATCTCTTAGTGAGTGGAGTAAGAAAATGTAGTGCATGTATGTCATGGGGTACTACTCAGCCATTAAAAAGGAAGGAAATAATGCCTTTAGCAGAAAGTTAGATGGAACTGGAGACCGTTATCCTAAGTAACCCAAGAATGGAAAACAAACAGAACATTCACTCTCTAATAATTGATATCTACATGATGGGCACACACAGGCACAAAGAGGTACAAAGGTCATTGGAAATCAAAAAGAAGGGGCAAAAACTTGCCTATTGGGCAGAAAAGTATTCATTAAGAACAGTGAAAAATGGAGACAGTAAAAACCCTGCTTTTATAAAAGTTATCTATTTACCAAACACATTTGTACCCCCTTAATATTTTGATATTTAAAAAGCAACAGGTCTTAACAATTCTAGTGTGAAGCCTATTAGAATTGGCATGCAGTGCTCATCTTCACTTTCTATAACAGTGGGGAATTTTTCCAGGTATATGGGAGGCAGGCTGCTTGGAGCCATTATAATGCTTGTTCCTGGCATGATCTCCTTCATTAAATAATCTTTTAATGCAACATTAATAGTAATTACAAGATTACAGTTCAAAATACTCAATAACAGCCCACTGTGGAGCTGAAATGTTACCATTCTTTTCTCTGAAGAAGTCGGTGGGAAGCAGGCCTCCTGCACAGTGCCACTGTTGCGGTAGCCAGATATAGAGAGATACAAACTGTTTGCTATTCCTTTTAGGAAAACATATTTCTGAAGCCCTAGGAAGCATAATATATGGATGGGGCAGTAACTGGAGCACTATGTTTAAAAAAGTAATACACACACAAATACATGGACATAAGTAATTCTTTCTCTCGCCTTTTCCTATCTCCATGCCCACCCTCCCAATCCTAAATATTTCCATTTAAAATAGATTAATCCATAGTACTTTTAAATTTATGAAAGGAATTTATTCCATACCACCATACTGTCTCAAGAGTGATCATTTTGTCTTTTAAATCACTATTTTTGAAGAAATTAGTATAAATCATTGCCTAACTATTGTGCTCCGTACCTTCTTTCTTAGCAGTTTGTGCATATGTAAGGAAAATCAAATGAGCGGTTGATTATTTAATTTTGCTTAAAGTGATCTGGAAGGAGGAAAAACCTCACAATACTACCAACAGTTTGGTTTATTCTCCTACCTTGCTCTGTAGGCCTTGTACTTAAGGCCCTGGACTATACCCATGGCTCGCCAACTTCATGGAGTTGCCAGCTGCTTATGTAGTCACTGCCAAGACCTCACCCTCCAAGATGGAATCACTCTACCCCATCCTCATATCCATTTCTGGAAGGACAACACTATATCCTTTTGTTTCCTTTTGCCTGATCCTTTCCCAGAGACATTATCTTAGCCCAGGACCCACAGGCATCCTGGAATCCTCACCATAAGATTTCAGAGATGAGACTTTCCTTATGTATCAAATGGGTGGGAATTCAGTAGGTCCTGTGCCTACTGAGCAAAGGGTCAGGGAAGCACATATTCTTGCACCCATCAAGGTTACCACTCTGCTATAATGTGATGGGGGGGTGCTACTCAGGAATGTTTGGCACTGATGGAGCTGAGTAGGAAAGCCAAACAATATACCAACCTCCATTCTGCCAGAATCTAAGAAACACCATCACTGCCTCTCTTTTTGGAGAGATCCAAGTCCACTCAGGGAACCCCAAGTGAACAGTCTACTGAACTTGGCACATGATCTATGCTAGTTTCCCTGTCAAAGGGGAAAGCTTTCATTTCACGCTGCAACACAAGCCACACGGCTGCTGAAGGACAGCTGAACTCTGCCACTGGCTACTGTTTCCAAGATGCATTGTCATGAACAAATCTGAATTTTATCCAAGTGCAATTAATCAACTGGGCCATTTTAACTCTCTCCATATCTTAAGTTTCCTACAAATTAATATACAATTTCCCAAATGAGGGTTCATTATACTGAGCAGCCCCAAACCCCCACACAAAAAAGCCATAGATACAGGGCTTTATTCATATTATTGAGCTGTATTAAAAGAAATAGGATCTTTATTTTACCCTCTTTGACATTTATAGGTTGATCTTGATGTCACATCATGTTAAAGAATTATCATAGACATGAATTCTCTGGAGCCAAGAAAAACTGCAATCCCACAAACAACTCCAAACATCAATTTTAAGATAACCATAATACTGTTGCTTAAGTATCTGTGCGCATGTGTATATTACTAATCTACTCTCCTTAGACTCAGACATACACAAAAGTACCTTATTTCTCTGTAGTTTATTAAAATATTCCCATGAGCCTGGCTTCACCAACACTCTTGGATATTAGGAAAAATTCCTTGTAGTTCAGACTCTTTCTTCCTCTTTCCTTCAAGAATGTGTACATCTAAGGGCACTGGGGCTTATGTGACCTTGTGTATATTTGTTTTCTATGCTGTGTAAGCAATTATTATAACTTTAGAGACTTAAAACAACACACATTTATTATCTTATTGTTTCTGTAGTTCATGAGTCTGGACACAGCTTAATTGGTTCCTCTGCTCAGGACCTCATGAAGCTGCAATTGGAAGTATTGGTCAATAATGGGTTCTTATCTGGAGGCTCAACTGGGGAAGGATTCACTTCCACGTTCACTTAGCTTGTTAATAGAATTTATTTTTCTGTGGCAGTAGGATTCATGACAGCTTGCTTCTTCAAAGCCAGCAACAAAAAGTAAAAGAGTACAGTAATCCACACGTGGTTTCCTATATCCTAGCTGGTATACACAGCAGAGCAACTATAGCTAGCAAGAGAGAATCCTATACATGTATAATGTAACATTATCACAGGAGTGGAGTCCCTTTAATGTTGACATACAAAATAATGAAATTCTGAGAGTGACATTTATCACCTTTGGCATATTGTATTGATTAGAAGCAAGTCACAGGTCCTACTCATAATCAAGTTGGAGGGGATGACAGAGTTTGTGACTACCAGCAGCTGCACTAAGGTGGCAGAGAAGACAGTGGCTGTGCATCCCCACGTAGTTTCCTATATCCTAGCTGGTGTGCACAGCAGAGCAACTATAGTATTCCCCCCTTATCTGCTGGGAATATATTCCAAGGCCCCACAGTGGATGCTTGAAACTAGGCATAGTAGTAAGCCCTATATATGCTTTGTTTGTTCCTATACATATATACTTATGGTGCGTTTGAATTTATAAATTAGGCATAATAAATGATTAACAACAATAACTAATAATAAAATGGAACAATTATAATAATACACTATAGTAAAAATTACATGATTGTGGTCTTTCTCTCTTTCTCTCAAAACACTGTAATACTTTATGACTATGGTTGAGTGTGGGTAACTAAAACTATGGAAAGTAAAACCATAGGTAAGGGGAGACCACTATGTTGTATTCTTCTCCCTGGATTGGTGACATCTAAGATAAGTGGGTTCTATCTGAACTTTTGAGAAAACCTGCTGACACCCAAGACTAAAGTTTATAATCCTAACCATTTTTTCCTTCAGATTTAAAGTCCACATTCCTAGAGTCAATTGTGAACTCACCGCAGTCATTCTGAGCCACTCTTTACTCCCTAAACAGGATAAGCTTGTAAATGTGAAGCTTCTAACTTAAGCAGTCTATGGGGATCCTTGAACACTGCCTTACTTTGTCCATATATGGCCGACTGTCTGATTTTCCTAGCCCCGCATTATGACTCCTGAAGTGTGCTGGATGTGGCCCTGTGCAGGCCTTCCCCAAGAGGCCTGAGGCTTCCCTAGGCTATGATAAGATTAGGAAAAACAAAGTCCTCAACCTCTGAACTCTTCCTTATCCCTCTCCCTCCTCTCTTCTTTCTCCTACCCATTAGGACCAGAAGAAACAAAGCTTCTACTTTTCTCATTTCCTGAGTTTTCTCTATTTTAAGACTATAGTAAACCTCCATGTTCTAGTCAGCTATGCCCAGTTTGTCATATGTTAAATGAGAAGTAAAATGATTTGGGAAATCATTTTGCCCATCAGCAGAGTTTGGCTTTCAAAACAATGATCTTTCTATGACTTCAAAATAGTCAGTTTTGAGACTAAAAGCTGATCAATATCCTCTTTGTTTTGAGCAAGTTTTGCTCTCTCCTTCCTGGGAGCAATAAGCCTCATGACTCAGTCTTGCAAGTAGATGATTGAAAGAAAAATGATTTAAGGAAAAATTTTAAATGCATTTACATAAGTACAAACACACATAAGCACGCGCGCACACACGGGAGTTTAAATAGATAAAATGTGTTTGTAGAGTCATTCCATCACTGGATTTCAAAGTGAAGTGGTACAATCCAATTTTGATGAAAGGCTCTAGAGCAGAACCCATCCAACCAGTACGACACAGGGGTGACCCCGTATTTAACCCTTCAGTTCTCATAGTGGTTGGATGACACCTGGGACAGCTGGAGTCCCTGGGCCTGTGGCTTCTAATCATGAACAGACTGACCTGGTTGTCCAAGGAGGCTGGACAGTCATTCCAGTTGCTCCATGACATGAAACACTTTGAGAAGTACTGCTCCAGTATGCCGCTGCTACAGACCTCTCAATTGGCAGAATATTAAACATGGTACTATCTACCTGTTCTTTATAACTGATTTTGTTGGTATAGGTTTTAATCATATGTAACCTGTTGCTGTGTTTGCTTTATAGTTGTTGATAGTACCACTGTCTTGATTGTCTTTGTTGGTGATTAGTGGCAGTAAGAATGTGTAAAACTATTTTTTGTCTACATAAAGCCAAGTGAACTGTATGCTAATATCACCCAAGACTGTGGCCTTATTACTAGTGGTTTCTTAGCAAACACACTAATTTGTCCCCCAAACCAGACTTGTGGATCCAGATTGTCTAGAGTAGGCCAGAAATGGTGCCACTGGGGATAATGTGCCGGCACCACTGATGTGTTGTTGCCTTTTATGGGAACCTCTTCTCCCTTTTACCTCCACATCTCACGCCTTTGTTCTATTTTTTCTGTCTTGTTTTGCCTGTCTCCCTAACTATTTCCTAATCTTACTATGGGGCTGCTGAGTCTCAGCTTAGCCAGGAAGGCCCACGGGAAGCAGTGCTGTTCTCTCAGCAGCAGCAGTGAATACTTCAGTAGTGCCAGTATGACAACTCTTGGTTATGACAAGAGAGTCTTGTGAGACTAGTCTTGACTGAATGTGGTCCAAACTATAAACATTCCCCATCTGCATTTTTTAATCTGGAGACTAGATGTTCAGGAAAAGCCAAATTTAAAGGGAAATCCGGTAATTGACTATGTGCACAACCATGCATGAAAAATAAAAACATTAGCAACACCTCCCCCAAATCACACAGGTAGACACACACATACACACACACACACACACACATACACATAGTGAGACAATAGAATTTTTGGCAGAAATATGAATAGTTGTGCTCATTTTTAAGAAAATTATACCAAAAAGAGTATAAATGGACTGGACCATGGGGAGTCCTAACCCCATAACTTCACTTAGCTGATCATGGCATGTACTCAGTGCTTTCTAGAAATCTCTTCATAATCTCACACCCCCTAAATATAATGAAAAACAAGACAGGGCTTTGATGACAAGAAAAAAATAAATTGAAATTAAAGAAATCCAGCTGCCCAGATCCCAGAGAGCTCATAATCACAGTCTTTCCTACAGGCAGCAGTAGCTGGAAATTCAAAAAAAAAAAAAAAAAAAAGAAAGAAAGAAAGAAAAAAAAAAAAAAAGATAATTTATTTGGTATATACATACCATGGAGGATGAGGAATTTTTTCTGCATGAAAACCCAGCAAGTGGCACCTCATTAAACAGGACCTAGACTTAATCTAACTTCGAATAGATAAAAAAAAAAAAAAAAGAAAGGATTCATATGAAGCTCTCCAGCCTGGGGGCTTAATCTCAGAGCTTCAGAGTATAATGAATGAATTAAGTAGGGCAAGTGATTAACAACAAAGAAGCAATCACTTATGCTCTTTTAAAAACTGAAATATTATTAAATTTAGCATAATATGTTCATTGTTTATGGGCAGGGTCAGGTTGAATTTTTTTTTTAACTGGGGACTGGGGGAGAGAGAAAGAGACTACTAAAATCACGGATGGAAGCTGACTCTAAAAAGATAACATGAGTAATTTCCAATCTTTTTGGAGTGCAGAACCTTATCTTGTTGCTATTTTATTGGATGCCCTACTTATCTCCTCTCTCAAAAAAATTCGTGTGGTTTTTAAGAAAAACAGCTATTGAAAATTAGTTCTGTAGCATGAACATGGTAAAAACCATCAGGATGTTCCACGAGCTAATTGGAGACACTTGGAGATATCAGGCAATGAAAGCTGAAAATGTCTCTGCTAATATTGAGATAAAGAGCCATGACAGTAGGAAAATAGTTAAGAGGCCATTTTATGAAGTAAAAGTAAAAAGTAACACAATGACGGTTATTTTGATGACTACATAAGGGCAATCATCAGAACAGGAGGAAAATATCAATTTGTACATGCTGACACTAGTTAACTTATGTTTTCACTGTTTTAACTGGCCATATTTATAACAAAAAGCATATATCTGATATTCATAGATGTTCTTATTTATGCATCAGTGGGTTCCAAAATATTGGGTTCTTAATACGCATTTGTTGACTACGTAAATGAGTGGAATAATAAAGGAATGAGTAAATGAATGAAGAAATATGATTTTTCAGGCATAATCTTCAAACAGTTGTCTTGTTGAGGTGAATCACAACTATTTCAGTATTTGTTAAATTTCCCTACTAAAGTTCCCTAGCTGTAGAAAGCCTAATTTAACTGAAGTGTCACATTGTAGCTTTAATTTCCATACAAATTTTGTTTCATCTATATAATATTTATTGAGAGCCTCATAATAGGCTCTATATTATATAATAGGCACTGCTCCAAACCCAGGGGTGAATCAGTGAACAAAATGGACACAATATCTGCCTTTTGGGAGTTAACATCCTAGCAAGAGAGACACAACTCAAGAGGCAAAACTCTCACAACTCAATAAAACGATGACTGTGTTAAAAGCTCTCCAAGAAAAAGATTTAAGCTAATTATTGAAATTAGGGAAGGTACCACGATAAAATAATTTTGATCCGACATATTTAGGATGAGTAATTGACTAATGTAGGTGGAGTAAGAGCAGTTTGGGCAAAAGTAACACAGCATGTGCAAAGACCCTGAGTCAGGTAAGAACTCTTTTAGAAAACCATAAAAAAATGATATAACTGGATCAGAGTGAGAAAGAAGAGTGACTAAATGTCAGAGGAGGAGCAGTTTGGGGAAGGATAATGGAGGCTCATAAGATTGAAAGAACAGATTTCAAATGGGCAGGATTTAGAAAACTCCAAAGGGGGTGGTGCCTGTGGCTCAAAGGAGTAGGGCGCTGGCCCCATATGCCGGAGGTGATGGGTTCAAACCCAGCCCCAGCCAAAAACTGCCAAAAAAAAAAAAAAAAAAAAAAAAAGAAAGAAAGCTCCAAAGGACTAGGAAGCAGGAAGTCCAAAAAGTCTTTATAGTAGGAATTGCCAGGTCTGGGTACCCATTTCTTTATTCTTTATACCCCTTTAACAAATGCCTTTCTCTTTGTCATTCTCTTTCAGTTCCTGGAGCATCCTATTGACCTTGTTTTCAAGATGTGCTTGTCCCTTACCTAGGGGAGGAAAGGACACCTGACTGATGGTCCCACTACACTGTATCAAATGGGAAAGAGGTGATTTTCTGAAAGAAAAGTGGGATGTAATAGGGAAGAAGGAATGTGGGGCTGAGAAATGGTTAGATTCAGAATATAATGGAGATAGAGTCTACAAGACTTGGGGATGGGTTAGAAATGAGGGCTGATGGAAAAGAGACTTCAGATCTGGTACACATGGTTAATATTTAAAATACCAGTTTCATTTCAGTAGGAAAATGTGCCACAGTTTGGGCACAGAGCCTTATGAAGTGGAACTTCCACAACTTAATTCTAATGACTTATTCACTGAAGGGAGAAGATGTAAAACCACTTCCTAAGGCAGTGTACTCAACCTTCCTAATGCCGCGACCCTTTAATACAGTTCCTCAAGTTGTGGTGACCCCCAACCATAAAATTATTTTCATTGCTAGCACCACAACATGAGGAACTGTATTAAAGGGTCGCGGTATTAGGAAGGTTGAGAACCACTGTCTAAGGAAAAAATATGGCTTTGCCTGTAGATACTATACAAGGAGGTAAAAATATCCACAATTTTGAAAACAGATCCCCAATTTCACACATGAAAACAAACTGTTAGATCTCTAAAGCATATGGATCTGCTTTCAACTGGCAACATAAAAATCCAGGGCTCTAGGGCTCTTCTGAGTGGACAATCTCAAGCCATCTGCTATTGTGCATCTATTGGAAGCCCAACTGCAAGAATTGATGGTTAGAAAAAAGTAACATGAATACTTATGGCTGATGTTTACTGAGTGCTTATTATGTGCCAGGTACCATTTAAAAATTTAATTCAGTATTTCATTCAGTCCTCACAAAAATACAAAGAGGTAGTATCTTTTTTTCCTATGCTATAGATGAGAAGGCAGAGGACCAAATAGGTTTAAGAGAAGAATAAATGAGAAATGTGGCTTTTCTACCATTGTTGAATAATCAATCATACCTGTCAGGCATCTTACCTAATTTCATGTAATACTTACCTTATAGGCTAGCTGTGAAGAGTACTATCTCACCTTTATTTATAGATGAGGAAACAGGGCCTTTGAGAGAAGTCATTTACCTGAAATTAACCAGGTAAATAGTAAGTTTCTATAATAGAATTTGAATTCAGGTCACTGACTCAAATGTTCATGTTCTACCCCAGGCTGCTTTCCAGAATACTTCTGTGTCTTGCCCATTATCACACAACAATACAGCCATACTTATTGTCTACCATCTACTTAGTAGTCATTATGAGCCAGTCTCCATGTTAGGCACTGTAATAAATAGTCACTTTCAGGGGTATCAACTGGCTAGGTTACAGTACTCAGTTATGCAATCAAACACTAATCCAGGTGTTACCGTAAAGATATTCAGTAGATACGATTAAAATCCAGAATCAGTTGACTTTAAGTAAGGAACATTATTCTAGATAATCTCAGTGGATTCAATTCAATTAGGTCAATGGCCTTGAGGGCAGGGTTGAGGCTTTCCAGAGCAAGATGAAATTCTGCTGCCTGTGGGTCACGCCTTCAGGCTATGCCCTAGAGTTCCAGCCTGCCCTTCCTAACAGTCTGCCCTATTTATGCAGACTTGACTAGCCAACCTCCACAATTGCATAAGACAATTCCTTGCAGGGTATCTGTTAAACTATATCTCCTACTGCTTCTGCTTCTCTGGTTAAACTTTAACTGATATAGGAATGTTATATGCATTATTTATTCTTTCTGACAATCCTAATGATAAGTATTATCAACAGAGGACAAGAGTAGTTAAGTAATTTCCCCAAAGTTGCACGGCTCACACATTTCAGAAGTGGGATTCAACCCTGTTCCTTAAACTCTAAACCCTTGATTTTTAATACTGTGTCAAGCCACATAGGGCAGTATATTTAGATAATGTATACTCCATCCACTTCTTTAAATCAATTCAGGATAATAGTTGTGGAAACTGAGGGTCCTTATCTAACAAAAGTAATCAGTGTAACCTGGTTCTTTGTATCCTCAATGAATCCCCAACAATAAAAAAAGAATTTTAATTTAAATGGTACTTTTTGACAAATTATTAGTGAATTTTGGAGTGTACTGCTAAATTGACTATCCTAACAAAGAAAAATGGCTAGATGATTAAAAATGAGTTCCTTGTTAAAGAGGAAAAGTAATAACAGGGATAACAATGATGACCCAAATGATGGTCCATCATAGAAAAACAAACAAATTGAACCCACAACAAATAGAAAATAAAGGATGTTAATACATTTTTCCTGTATTTGGCCCAGCATTCAGGATTTAGTTTCAGCAAAACATTATCATCAGTCCATTCAATTAATGTAATTACTTTGGCAGTCTTTGGTATTGTAGTCTTATACACACAGTCTTGTGTGTATATATATTTTCAGTCTTATAGTTGTATAAGATTATAAACCTGAGAAGTTTGCACTCACTTTTATTTTTTCCATAATGTGATAACAAGTAATTAGGCCAACACAGAAGTTTTGTGGTAACTTATTGTTCCTTTAAAAATGCACTTTACAAAACCTTGCAAAACTGATAATATCTCCTTTTGGCTTTAGTTACCAGGAAACTCAGAATAGAATTCTGTCGATATTTTTTGTCTAAGTATTACTGTTGTTTCCATAATCTTACTTTTAAAATTTTTGATTTATATTTCTCCCACATCTGACCTCATATGTAAATATTGCAAACTGCCTCAAATCCTTTGAGAATGAAATGTGAAATAAAAGTTTTTAAAATAATGATTGATTAAATGATTATTTAATTCCTGTCAGTGAGAGCCAAGAATGGTATATGTAAAAAAAAAATTATACAATTAGGGGGGCAGAAGGATCATTCAGCCGAGCTCTCCTAGAAGGAGTATGGAAAAAGAGAGATCCCAAGCATACCTGGCATGGGGACCATACCCGGAGTCATAGCTCTGGGAATACAGAAAAGATGTGGTGAACGGGACACAGCTACGATCTTGAGCAGGGGAAATCTGATGAATTGGGTGTGTGATTGTGACTGGGATCAGCATCCCCCCACCCCATCCCTCAAAGAGGCCCAGGATAGGAGAAAACCTTTTCAGAGTTTTTAGTTGTTGGGGGAAGCTGCACATTGAGTGGAAAGCTTGGAAGAGTGGGCAGAATCAAACACTATACAGAAACCAGATTTGAGTGCCAGTTGGAGTGGATTTGCCATAGATTTGGCGACTGGGGAGGCAGCCATACTGAGAAGGTCTCAGTGGCCAGGTGGCTGCCATTTTAGGAAGATCGGGAGAAGGTCTTAGCATGGACCTAAAGCATGGCTGTCCTAATTCTGCCTGCTGGGATCATAAATCCACTCTAAGACAGCCTGAGGGACTCTTGCACTCCATGGGCATTGGAGTAAGGGGGCACTGTGAGACCTGCCCCTGAAGGATTCTTGTTAGTTTTAAGATCTCAATCGGGCAGGGTCTGAAGGCTGAGGAAACAACCAGGAGATCACTGAAGACAACTAAGTTTAGAATAAGGACCATAGAGGTTGCAGGCTGTTCTCTGTCTCCTTAAAAAAACTCAATGCCATCTGGTGTCCCAGCAACGTATTGCAACATATTGTTACCAAGAGTAAGGAATTCTGTTTGAAACAAAGGAGGCACTGAGAAGGAAAAAGAAGAACAAGGAAATGAACAAGAGGAAAGAAAACACAAGGAAAAACCAACAGAAAAATTCAGGCAACATGAAAAACCAGAGGAACTCCCCCAAGGGACTATGAGGCAGCTACTGCAAAAGACTTCACCTATAAAGAATTCATGGACTTGACAGAAAAGGAATTTAAAATATGAATGATAAAGACAATAAAAGGAATAGATGAAAAATGGAAAAATAAAACTAACGGTCAGATGAGAGATATGTAGAAGACAGAAAGGATATGGTGGAGCTTAAGGAAATGAAGCAGACAATCCGTGAATGTAAAGACGCAGTGAAAATATCAAAAATAGCTTAGACCATGGAGAAGAAAGACTCTCAGAGCCAGAGGATAAAATTTTTGAGTTAATCCAGCTAGTTAAAGAGGCAGAAAAGAGGAGAAAGAAAGCAGAACAAGTGCTTAGAAAACTACAAAAATCCATGAAGCATTTAAATGTATGAATGATAGGGATTCCTGAAGAGGAAGAAGACTGTACCAAAGGAATGAAAGGCCTAATGGAGATTATTATAAATGAAAACTTCCCAAGTTTTACTAAAGACCCCAACACACTCCTTTCAGATGGACTGAACCCTGGGCTATATCTTCTCAAAGAGAGCCTCTCCAAGACACATTGCAATGAATCTGTCCAAAGTCAAGATGAAAAAAAAATTCTACAAGGAGCCAGGAGCAAGCATCAACTGACCTACAGAAGCAGAGCCATTAGGATGACAGCAGTCTTTTTAACTGAAACATTCCAGCCAGAAGAACATGGTCATCCACCCTCAACATTCTTAAACAAAACAATGTTAAGCCCAGAATTTTGTGTCCTGCTAAACTAAGCTTCAAAATTGATAAATTGAGGGAGAAATCAAATCTTTTGAGGATATGCAAGCACTGAGGAAATTTGCCACAAGAAGACCAACACTATAGGAAATACTTAGACCTATTCTAAACACTGACCACCACAATGGACTGCCAGCAAAGTAAACACACAGAAGCTAAAGGTCAAAACTTATGGTGCAAAGTATAAAACTGAACAATGGGATTTCACAAAATAAGATATATAGAACTCCACCACACTTATCAATTTTCTCAATAAATGTCAATGGACTGAATTCACCACTGAAGAGGCACAGGCTGGCTGATTGGATAAACAAGCACAAGCCATCAATAGGCTGTCTGTAGAAGACACACCTAGCCTTGTAGGACAAATCAAGACTCGGGGTAAAGGGATGGAAAACAGCATTTCAAGCAAATAGAAATCAAAAGAAAGGAGGTGTTGCAATCTTACTTTGAGATACAAGTGGACTTAAAGCAACTAAAGTTTAGAAAGACAAAGATGAGCAGTTTATACTGGTCAAAGGAACAATATAACAAGAAAAAAATTCAATTTTCAATATTTATGCAGTCAAATTAAATGCTCACACATTTATGAAACAGGTTTTGATGGGTCTGAACAATATATTATCTCATAACACCATAACAATCAGGGACTTTAACATCTCTCTAACAGAGCTGGATAGATCTTCTAAACAGAAACTAAAAAAACATACCACGGACTTAAATGTGACCCGAGAACAAACGGATTAATAGACATATACAGAACACACCATCCCAATGCTAAGGAATATACATTTTTCTCATCAGACAATGGTACATACTCCAAAATTGACCAACTCTAGGATACAAATGAAACATCAACAAAATTAAAGAATAGAAATTATGCCATGTATCCTTTTAGACCACAAGGCATTTAGGTGGAACTCTACTCCAACAAAAACATTCATCCCACACAAAGACTTGGAAATTGAACAACCTAATGCTTAATGATAGATGGCTTTAGGAAGAGATAAAAGAGGAAATCATTTAATTCCTCAAACATAACAACAGTGAAGACACAACTTACCAAAACCTGTGGGAAACAGCACAAGCAGTCTTAAGAGGGAAATTTATCGCATTAGATGCCTACATCTGAAAAACAGAAAGAGAGCAAGCACATCAACAAACTCATGAAACATCTTATAGAATTGGAAAAAGAACAATCCCACCCAAAACCCAACAGAAGAAAGGAAATAACCACAATTAAAGCAGAGATAAATGAAATTGAAAATAAAATCATCATTCAGAAAATGAATGAAACAAAAGTTGATTTTTTTAAAGGATAAATAAAATTGATAAATCTTTGTCCATATTAATGAGAAACAGAAAAGCAAAATTTCTAATAAACTCAATCAGAAACTATAGAGGGGAATTAACAACTCATGCCACAGAGATATAAGAGATGATTTCTGAGTACTATGAGAAAAATCTATGCCCAGAAATTTGACAATGTGGAGGAAATGGATCAATACCTGGAATCACATAGTCTCCCTATACTAACCAAGAAGAAATTGATCACTTGAACAGACTGATTTCAAAAACTGAGATGGAAGAAACAATAAAAACAATCTCCAAACGTGCAACACATGTGGCTCAGTGAATAGAGCACCAGCCCCATGTACCAAGGGTGGTAGGTTTAGACCCGGCCCCAGACAAACTGCAACCAAAAAATAGCTGGGCATTGTTGTGGGTGCCTGGAGTCCCAGCTACTCAGGAGGCTGAGGCAAGAGCATCATCTAAGCCCAAGAGCTGGAGGTTGCTGTGAGTTGTAACACCATGGCACTCTACCAAGGGCTACAAAGTGAGATGCTGTCTCAAACAAACAAAAAACTCCCAACAAATAAAATTCCTGGTCTGGATGGCTTCACACCAGAATTCTATCAAACCTTCAATGAAGAGCTTATACCCATACTGCAGAAATTATTTCCAAAAATTGAGAAGGAAGAAATCTTCCCCAAAATGTTCTGTGAAACAAACATAACCCTGATACCAAAACCAGGGAAAGACCCAACTAAAAAGGAGAATTTCTGACCAATTTCACTAATCAATATCAATGCAAAAATTCTTAATAAAATTCTAGCCAATAAATTACAGCTATACATTTAATAAATCATTCATCATGATGAAGTTGGTTTCATCCCAGGGATGCAAGGCTAGTTTAACATATGCAAGTCCATAAATAAAATTCACCATATCAACAAAAGTAAAAACAAAAATTATATGATCCTTTCAATAGATGCAGAAAAAGCATTTGATAAAATTCTTTTCTAATTAGAACACTTAAGAATTTAGGCATAGGTAGCACATTCCTTAATCTGACTGAAGCCATCTATGACAAACCCACGATTAATATTATACTGAATAGAGTAAAATTGAAAGATTTTCCACTTAGAACTGGAACCAGACAAGGTTGTCCTCTATCGCCACTACTATTCAACATAGTGCTGGAAGCTCTAGCCAATACAATCAAGCAAGAGAAGGTAATAAAGAGCATCCCAATGTAAGGAGAGGAGGTCAAACTCTTGCTCTTTGCCGATGAGATGATCTTATATTTAGAGAACCCCAAAAACTCAACCACAAGATTCCTAGAAGTGATCAAAAAATATACCAATGTCTCAGGGTATAAAATCAGTGTCCATAAGTCAGTAGCTTTTGTGTTTGCCAATAACAGCCAAATGAGAATCTAATCAAGGACACAATTCCCTTCATCATAGCTTCAAAAAATGAAATATTTAGGAATGTACCTAACAAAAGAATTATGAAACTTTAAGAAAAGAAATAGCAAAAGATATTAACAAATGGAAGAACATACCATTCTTCCCAGCTCATGGCTGGGAAGAATCAACATTGTGAAAATGTCTATACTTCCCAAAGCGCTCTACAAATTCAATGCAATCCCCATTAAAATTCCATCATCATACTTTCAATATTTGGAAAAAATAACTCTTTGCTGTCCATGGAACCAGAAGAAACGCCATATAGCCAAGGCAATTCTGAGTAATAAAACAAAACCAGGGGTATCACCCTACCAGACTTCCAAAAAGTTTATATTAGTTTATAGTCTATACTACAAGGCCATAATGATCAAAACAGCATGGTGGGCAGCACCTGTGGCTCAGTGGGTAGGGCTCCAGCCCCGTATACCAAGGGTGGTAGGTTCAAACATGACCCCAGCCAAATTGCAACAAGAACAACAGAAAAAGATAGCCGGGCATTGTGGCAGGCACCTGTAATCCCAGCTTCTCAAGAGGCTGAGGCAAGAGAATCACCTAAGCCCAAGAGCTGGAGATTGCTGTGAGCTGTGACACCACAGCACTCTACTGAGGGTGACAAAGTGAGACTGTCTTTAAAAAAGACAGCATGGTATTGGCACAAAAATAGAGACTTTGACATTTGGAAACAAATTGAAAACCATGAGATGAAACTAACTTCTTATACTCACCTAATCTTTGAAAAACCAAAAAAGAACATACAGTGTGACAAAGAATCTTTATTCAATACATGGTGCTAGAGGAACTGGAAAACCACATGTAAAAGACTAAAACTGGACCTGCACCTCTCACCACTTACAAAAATTAATTAAAGATACATAAAAGATATAAATATAAGGCATGAAACATGAAAAATACTAGAAGAAAGTGTGGGGAAAACAATTGAAGATATTGGCCTGGGTAAAGATTTTATGAAGAAGACTTCCATGGCAATTCTAACAACAAAAATAAACAAATGAGACGTAATTAAACTGAAAAACTTCTGTACATCTAAAATAACAACAACCAAAGCTAACAGACAAACTTCAGAATGGGAAAAGATATTTGCATATAATGAATTGGACAAAAACTTGATAACTAGGATCTATAGAGAACTCAAATTAATCAACAACAACACAAAAGAAAAAGACCCCCAAATCCCATATATCACTGGGCAAGAGAGATGAATAGAACCTTCTCTAACGAAGATATACGAATGGCTAACGAATATGAAAAAGTGCTAATTACCCCTAATCATCAGAGAAATGCAAATCAAAACTACCCTGAGATATCACCTAACCCCAGTGAGAGTGGCCCACATCACAAAGTCTCAAAGCTCCCGATGCTGGTATGGATGTGGAGAGAAGGGAACACTTTTAACACTGCTGATGGAACTGCAAACCAATACTACCTTTTTGGAAGGAAGTATGGAGAATCCTCAAAGAACTCAAATTAGACCTCCCATGTGATCCTGCAACCCCATTACTAGGCATCTACCCAAAAGAAAATAAAAACAAAAAACAAAACATTTTATCATAAAGACATTTGCACTATACTGTTCACTGAAGATCAATTTACAATCGCCAAAATGCTGAAACAGCCTAAATGCCCACCAACCCAGGAATGAATTAACAAGCTGTGGTATATGTATACCATGGAATGCTATTCAGCTACTAAAAAACATGGAGACTTTACAACATTTGCATTAACCTGGACGGAAGTGGAATACATTATTCTTAGTAAAGCATTACAAGAAAGAAAAGCAAGGGCACTCGCCCAGACTTCCATAAGAGATGCGCAACAACCGTGATCGGAGCCTGCCCGGACCTCCATAAGAGCTAACCCATCACCCATGATCAGCACCTTCCCGGACCTCCATAGGAGCTGCGACACAACCTGACCCAAGCCCACCAGACCTCCACACGCCCTGACCAGGAACTGCGGGAGCCTCGCAACCCCACATCCTCCTTCCTGTACCCTCTCTGTCTCCACACTGGGCTGCTCATCCGGACTCTGGTCGCCACGTGCCCTCCAAAGCCCTCTATGCCTCTGCACAGAGCCCTTTCCCCCTGGCCAGAGACTGCTGGAGCCTTGGGCTTTCTGTGCCAAATTCACTGGGCGCTAGGCACTCCCAGAACTGTGTGTACCACCCCCCTCCCTGTGGCTAAATCTGGGTGTGTCACACTCTGGAGCTGCTCCCACAACCAGAACTCCCTGGCTGGGGCAGCCACAGAGAAGCGACACAGGGTCACTCCCTACAAAGATCCAGCAACAATAGAGTGATCCTGCTGGGGTCTAATCTTGGAGAGACACCTCCCCAACTCTGAGGATGACCAGAGGCAATGATGGAAAACAAACATGAGGTGAAATCAACAGAAAAACTCTGGCAATATGAATAATTGGAGTAGATCAATTCCCCCAAGGATCAATGGGGCAGACACAGCACAAGATAGCATGCACAAATAGCTGAGATGTCAGAAATTGAATTCAGAATCTGGATAGCAAATAAGACCGAATTAGAATTCCAAGCAGTAACCCAAAATATATCTCAAGAATTCAATGAATTCAAAGACCAAATGACCAAAGAATTTGACACATTGAGACAAGAAGTTGCAGCCCTTAAAGATCTGAGAAACACAGTAGGATCCCTCAGTAACAGAATGGAGCAAGCAGAAGAAAGGATTTCTGACATTGAAGACAAAGTTTTTGAATGCTCCAAAAACTCTCAAAGAGGAAGAGAAATGGAGGACAAAAACTCTCTCAGAGAGCTCTGGGATAATTCGAAGAAAAGCAATATTCGTCTTATAGGGATCCCCGAAAGTGACGAAGTGGCTTCACAAGACACAGAGTCTCTTCTCCATGAGGTTATGAAGGAGAACTTTCCAGACATGCCAAGAGATTCTGAAATTCAGATAACAGACAGTTTCAGAACTCCAGCACAACTCAACCCGAATAAGACATCCCCCAGACACATCATAATCAATTTCACTAAAGTTAATATGAAGGAGAAAATTCTGAAAGAAGCCAGACAAAAGAAAACCATCATCTACAAGGGGAAGAATATTAGAATAACTGCACATCTCTTTGCTGAAACCTTTCAAGCTAGAAGAGGATGGTCATCGACTTTTAATCTCCTAAAACAAAGTAACTTTCAACCCAGGATCCTGTACCCAGCTAAACTGAGTTTCATTTATGATGGAGAAATTAAATACTTTAATGACATTCA
>CAUYPK010006156.1:0-14337 GCA_963574355.1 Loris lydekkerianus | reverse complement strand
TTAAGGATTTTTTGAATTTCTGAGGGGTCTGTTGTTATTTCATCATTACCATTTCTGATTGATGAAATTAGAGATTTTACACTTTGTTCCTGGTTAGCTTGGCCAGAGGTTTGTCTACTTTATTGATCTTTTCAAAAAACCAACTTTTTGGTTTATTGATCTGTTGTATAACTCTTTTATTTCCAATTTCATTTAATTCTGCTCTGATTTTGGTTATTTCTTTTCTTCTGCTGGGTTTGGGGTTGAAGTGTTCTTCTTTCTCCAGGTGCTTGAGATGTTTCATTAAGTTGTTAACTTCCTCTCTTTCCGTTTTCTTGAGGAAGGCTTGAAGTGCTGTAAATTTCCCTCTTAGGACTGCCTTTGCAGTATCCCAGAGATTCTGGTAATTCGTGTCTTGATTGTTGTTTTGTTCCAAAAATTTGGTGATTTCCTTCTTAATCTCGTCTATGACCCATGTATTCTTCAGCATAAGGTTATTTAGCTTCCATGTTTTTTATGGGTATGCAGGTTCCTGTTGTTATTTAGTTCAACTTTTATTCTATGATGGTCTGAGAAGATACAAGGAATAATTTCTATTGTTTTAAATTTGCTGAGGTTAGCTTTGTGGCCTAGGATGTGGTCCATTTTGGAGTATGTTCCGTGGGCTGATGAGAAGAATGTGTATTCAGTTTTGTTGGGATGAAATGTTCTGTAGATGTCTGTTAAGTTCAGATGTTGACTGGTTGACTTTAAATCTAAAATGTCTTTGCTTAGCTTCTTTTTGGAGGGTATATCCAGGACTGCTACAGGGGTGTTAAAATCGCCAACTGGTATGGAAGTGGAGGAAATCGAGTTGCTCATGTCTTTTAGAGTTTCTATTATAAATTGAGGTGTGTTGTGGTTGGGTGCATAAATTTTAATAATTGATATCTCATCATATTGAGTATTATTACCTTTAACAAATATGAAGTGTCCATTCTTATCCTTAATTATTTTGGTTGGTTTAAAGCCTATTGCATCTGCGAACAGGATTGCAATGCCTGCTTTTTTCTGCTTTCCATTTGCCTGGAAAATAGATGACCATCCCTTTACCTTGAGTGTATATTTGTCTTATAATGTAAGATGCGATTCTTGTATGCAGCAGTTATCTGGCTTGAGTTTTTGTATCCAGTCAGCCAACCTGTGCCTCTTTACGGGACAATTTAAACCATTCACATTAATTGAGAATATTGATAAGCCTTTTGAGAGTCCGGTGGACATTTTTAATCCTTTTGTGACTGTGGAAGTTGGAATTTGATCAGAAATTTTCTGGGTGGGTTTACTTCTGTGGTGGAGAATTACGCTAGTCTTTATGGAGGATAGGCCTACGAATGTCCTGGAAGGCTGGTTTAGTTGTGGCAAATTTCTTCAACATGTGAATGTCATTGAAGTATTTAATTTCTCCATCATAAATAAAGCTCAGTTTAGCTGGATACATGATCTTTGGTTGAATGTTTTTTTGTTTTAGGAGATTAAAAGTCGATGACCATCCTCTTCTTGCTTGAAAGGTTTCAGCAGAGATATCAGCAGTTATTCTAATATTCTTCCCCTTGTAGGTAATGGTTTTCTTTTGTCTGGCAGCTTTCAGAATTTTCTTCTTCATATTAACTTTAGTGAAATTGATTATGATGTGTCTGGGGGATGTCTTGTTCGGGTTGAGTCGTGTTGGAGTTCTGAAACTGTCTGCTATCTGAATTTCGGAGTCACTTGGCATGTCTGGAAAGTTCTCTTTCATAATCTCATGTAGAAGAGAGTCTGTGCCTTGTGAAGCCACTTTGTCATTTTCTGGGATCCTTATAAGATGAATATTGGGTTGTTTTTTTTTTAATTATTCCAGAGCTCTCTGAGAGAGTGGTCTGTTTTTGCTCTCCATTTCTCTTCTTCTTTGAGGGTTTGGGAGCATTCGAAAGCTTTGTCTTCAATGTCAGAAATCCTTTCTTCTGCTTGCTCTATTGTGTTACTGAGGGATTCTACTGTGTTTCTTAGATCTTTGAGGGATGCAACTTCTTGTGTCAATGTTTCAAAATCTTTGGTCATTTGGTCTTTGAATGCATTGAATTCTTGAGATAACTTTTGGAATTCTAATTCAATCTTTTTTGTTATCCAGATCCTGAATTCAATTTCTGATATATCAGCTATTTGTGCATGCGGTCTTGTGCTGTTTCTGCCCCCTTGATCCTTGGGGGAGTTGATCTACTCTGATTGTTCATATTGCCAGAGTTTTTCCGTTGATTTCGCCTCATGATTGTTTTTCACCCTTGCCTCTGACTGTCCTCAGAGTTGTGGAGGTGTCTCTGGTTGCCAGCGTGATTAGGTCGATTGAACACATGCAACCACTTGCCAGTTTTCCACTGTTTTTGTCCTCCTCCTAGGGTCCAGAAGTCCCTTGTTGGCTCCCTGTTTCCTCGAAAGGATGATCATAGGCCGATCCCACTGGCCAGAGATGCCTGGAGTCTTGTCTCCTTAGACTCACCGTGCCCAGTTGCAGGGAAGCTGTTACTCGGCCGCCATCTTTAATCTCCTCTGACACTTTCTATTTAAAATATATTAATAGGTTTTTTTATTGTTTGGGATTCATGGAGGGTACAGAGAACTAAGTTCCACTTATTGCATTTGTTAGATAAATTCCCTAGGAGGTGTGCCATACACAGTGACCCCTCGTGCCCCCCACACCGCCCTCTCCCCGCTCCCTCATTCCCCTACCCCATTCCTTGTATTAACTCATCTACTGCATTCATATTAGAATTGAGTACATTGGATTCTTGCTTCTCCATTCTTGTGATGCTTTACTAAGAGTGTGTTCCACTTCCATCCAGGTTAATACAAAAGAGGTAAAGTTTCCATCTTTTTTAGTGGCTGAATAGTATTCCATCGTATACATGTACCACAGTTTGTTAATCTATTCCTGGGTTGGTAGACGTTTAGGTTGTTCCTGCATTTGGGGCATTGCAAATTGACCTGCAATAAACAGTCTAGTGTAAGTGTCCTTATGATAAAATGATTTTTTTTCTTTGGGGTAGATGCCTACTAATGGGATTGCAGGATCAAATGGGAGATCTAATTTGAGTTCTTTGAGAATTCTCCATGTCTTTCCAAAGAGGCTGTATTAGTTTGCAGTCCCACTAGCAATTTAAAAAGTGTTCCTACTCTCACATCCACACCAGTATCTGTAGCTTTGAGAGTTTGTGATGTGGCCTACTCTCACTCAGTATTGGTGATATCTCCGGGTAGTTTTGATTTGCATTTCTCTAATAATAAGGGACAATGAGCATTTTTTCAAATGTTTGTTAACCATTCATCTCTCTTCATCAGAGAAGGTCCGATTCTTATCTCTTGTCTAGTGGTAGATGGGATTTTTTTCTATTTTTTTGTTTATTAATTTGAGTTCTCTATATATTCTAATTATCCACTCTTTGTTAGATGCAGACCTTGCAAATATCTTTTCCCATTCTGAACATTGTCTTATTGCTTTACTTGTGTCCTTAGCTGTGCAGAAGCTTTTCCGCTTAATTAAGTCCCATTTGTTAATTTTTGTCGTTATGATGGCCTCTGAAGTCTTTTTCACAAAATTTTTCCCCAGATCAACATTGTGAAGAGTTTTCCCCACACTTTCTTCCAAGATTTTTATTGTTTTATGACTTGAAACTTTCTTAATCTTCTAATTCTATTTATGAAAACCTGGAACTGGATGCTTATTGATTTTTTCTACATTGTAATTATACTAATAAATATATTTGTCTATGATCTTGCCATTTATAGTGCAGTAGGAAAGATTTATTATCAGTCAATGCTTTGGAAAAAAAAATGGAATTATTGCATAAGTAGATTGCACATTATGCAAAAGTACTTGAGAACATTTATTCTAGTTAGTTTTGAACTTTAAGTTATCTTTAGGTTTTCTTTCAAAAATAGTAAGGGTTCCTGTTAAATCCAGATTCCTAAGAGATCTTTGTTATATTATTGAGTCAACTACAAAGTAACTACTTTACCTTGAAATGTGTAAAAGGAATCAATAGGCTTACAAAACTGCCTTGTAAAAAATGTTTGAAATCATATTTTTCCCGGTAGCCTGAATATCAATATATATGACTTTTCTGGGTTTCTTTCTTTCTTTGGTTTTGTTGCAATATTAAAGTTCCTTATAGTTAGAGGGTGTTTGGGTATTTTGGTTTTGATTTCTTTTGTCCCCTGCTGTAGCCTCCTTTTTGGGGGGCGGAGGGGTCTTGCTTTTTGTAAAGAAGTACTACTTATAGGGATTTTCCTTAGTGTCTCTACTTATTATCTTAATCAAATTTACTCATGATTTTTTTTTTTCCTTTTCACTAAAGTTTAACTCTATATTCATTTTTTATTTTTTATATTTTTAGTTGTGAAATGCCATAACCAAATAAATCTATAGTGGGCATTCAAATGGAGAATTCACTTTTCAGTGATATACAAGTCAAATAAATACCTCTCCTTTGATTTGACCTTATCCAGCTTTGCTTGGCATGTGATCTTTTGGTATGCCATACTAAAATGAAGTAATGCTTTCATCTGAAATATAGTCATGTGTCCCTTAATGATGGGGATGCAACTGTGAGAGATGTGTCAAAAAGTTTTGTTGCTGTGCAGAGAGCAGAGTGTATTTACACAGACCTAGGTAGTATAGCAAACTATACACCTAAGATATTATTGCTCCTAGGCTATAAGTCTATACAGCTTGTTACTGTACTGAATAGAGTAGGCAGTTGTAACACAGTGGTTAAGTATTTGTGTATCTAAACATAGAAAAGGTACTGTAAAAATATGGTCTAAGAAATAAAACATATGCCTGTATAGGGTACTTACTATGACTAGAGTCTGCAGGACTGGGAGTTGTTTTGGATGAGTCAGTAGGTGAGTAGTAAGTGAATCTGAATGCCTGGGGCATTACTGCAGACTATTGTAAAGTCCATAAACACTACACTTTTGGACTTGTAACACAGTGTAAAATACAAACACATTGTAAAGCTGTACAAAAATATTTTCTTTCTTTGTAACCTTATTGCATAAAATTTTGTCTGTTAAATTTTTCCTTTTTAAACTTTTTTTGTTATAAACTAAGACACAGATGTACTCATTAACCTAGGCCTACACTGGTTCAGGATTCTCAGGACATCAGTAGGTGATAGGAATTTTTCAGGTCCATTATAATCTTTATGGTACCGCTGTAGTACATGTGGTCTGATTCTAAAACATCATTATGCACTTCATGACCACATACATTTTCACGTGAAAACCAGAATTTTCAAGTATATGCAAACTATTTGAATTTGTAAATGATATTCGTTTATATTTTGCAATAAAAAACTATAATGACAAATTAGTTTTTGCCATTGTTAAATGAATTTCTTTAAATAATTTTTTTTGTCATTAATTGAATCAATAATATGCTAAAATACTTTATGTAATATAATTATGCAATTTTTTAATCTTATGACTAGTATTTGCTCAAAGGTTTGTTTTATTATTAGTTATCAAAAGTAAGGTTCTTTGTAAACTTATAAACCTCCAATGTAGAAGCTTCAGGGACCATGTAAATTTTGTTAGCATTTGTCCTTGCATTAGAGAAAAATAGCAAGGATTTATTTTCTTGGCATTCAACTAAATAATTTTTAATTATCTACTCTTTATAATAACATTTGAGGTCAGTATTATTATCCAAAAATTATAGGTAAGGAAACCAAGGCACAGAGAATTTAACTTAGCCCATTGCCTAGCTCGTAATTGGTGAAGCAAGCAACTGAACCCAGAGATGTTTATCAAGGATAGTAATACTGTGATAAGACTTTTCTCTATTAGGATTACTACTGTAAACATGAACCAGATTGTGTAGTTTAATGCAAATATCCGATGGTGAACTATGAAAATACTTTGATTTGTTGTTTGCTTTGGGCCCAGTTTTAAATTAGTAAACAGTATGTTATAACCTAAAGGGTCAATCAAAATTTATTCACTTTTTGAGAGTTATCATTTTAGTTCTCATTAATCTAAGACTCAGTGATGGCTTGTTTTTGGCAATATTTAATTTAATTGTAGTCAATTATAGTAGCCAATATTATAGTTTTAGTTGAATGAGCATAAATTTACATGTCTCAGACTTTGAGGATAATTATCTAATTACATGTTCATATTTCTAGCATGATTAAGTTGTGATGTTTTAATTCATTTTGGAGGTAATTTTATTCCTATATAGGGCTATGTATTCTACATCATCATACCTTTCATGCTCATTTGTAGGTTTAATAATACTGCACCATTACATCAATGCTCAACATGCTATTTCAGAAAACACCAGTATTTATTAATCTTACTGAATTTAATTTTATTAGTATTTTTTCAATTAAGGGATTACCCAATGAATATGACTTTGTAGTGCTTTGATCCTATGGCATGGTGGCAAGTATTATTTTCTATGTTTTAGTTCTAGAAAAATGCTACATATGGTAGTATTAACCTCAATAAAATTAAAATGTCTGAAACTTAAAGGATAAAGAATATTTGTCAGTTTTATCTATTGTTAGCAAAGTCTGGCCATTTGCCAAAATGTAGTTAGGGAGATATGTGCACTCTACAAAGGTGATTGTTAAGAGTTAAAAATAAGGAAAATCGCTACGATAGAATAGGAAGCACCTTTATGGTGGTTTTATCTTATTTTAGGAGTAATGTCAGAGTATCAAAGCAGAACAAAATCATCAAGAGCACTTTTGTAATAGAAATAGAATTCATCTGTTTTTCTTATCTGTGTCCTGTGACACAGAACATAGAGTCCCTATGGAATTTAGAAAATCATCTATGTGTAAAGAATGTAGATTTAGGATTTCTATATTGTGTCATGGCTAAAAGTGTTAAAAATAGGCAGTCTTAAATGGGAAGGAGGTTTGACAAAATCCTGGGAATCAGATGGATATGTGTCTATTAGCTTAAGAAACATTAAGGTGCTGTTTAGTCCCTGGAAGGGAAACAGATTATTGAAAAATTTTCTCCTAAAAGGACTGGATAAATAATAGTAATCACATTTTGCTGTATATTAGTTTTGTTTGTTAGAGCTCACTTAAAAAAATTAGTTGTTTTAAATTTCAAAATATTACAGAGGTACAGATATTTTCAATTACACAGATCACTTTTTTTTTAAATTAAATCATAGCTGTGTACATTAATGCAGTCATGGGGTACAATGTACTACTTTTATATACAATTTGAAATATTTTCATCAAACTGGTTAAGGTAGCCTTCATAGCATTTTTTTAGTTATTATGTTAAGACATTTATATTCTACACTTAGTAAATTTTACATGTACCCTTGTAAGATGCGGATCACTTTTAATAATACTTGAATCGGGGTTATAAGTGTGCCCATCACCCACATAGTGTTCATTGTACCCATTAGTGTTCATTTCACCCACCCTCTTCTCCTACCCACACTTGATTTCCGTTAAGTTTTACTTCCCTCTAAGCATATGTGTGCTGTGCAGTTAGTTCCAATTTAATAGTCATTGCACGTGGTGCTTGTTTTTTCATTCTTGAGATGCTTCCCTTAGGATAATGGTCTCCAGTTCCATTGAAATTGTCGCAAAAAGCATTAAGTCATCCTTCTTCATGGCTGAGTAGTATTTCATGACATACATATACTGTATTATGTTAATCTACTTGTGAATTGTTGGGCACTTCAGTTGATTCACCTCTTTGCAATTGTGAATTGTGGTGCAATAAACACAAGTTTATTGAGTGCAAGTGTCTTTTTTTAAAATTTTTTTTATATTTTTACATATACATGTGTTAATTAGGTTTCCATTTTTTTTTACCTTCACAAAATTAAGTCTTTTTTTTTAACTTTTTTTTTATATTTTTACATATACATGTGTTAATTAGGTTTCCATTTTTTTTTTACCTTCACAAAATTAAAAAGACTTAAAATTTAATAACAATAATAGTGTTTAAGATGGGGATTAGAGTAAGTCCCAGATAGATGAACCAGGTGTTACTGGTGCATACAAACATTTCATTGCTTTATTGCAATGTTTTTCAATTTTTTTTTTTTAATCTAAGGCACACTTGAACTGATAGCTAAACTTCCACAGCATACTTAAATTATGTTGATCAAAAAAAAGTGTAAAATAAAGAATATACCTACTGTAAAAAAACAAAAAAGCAAGCAAACAAACAAAAAAACCAGTGTATGGTGCCCCAGGATTGCATTAATGTACATAGTTATAACTTAATTTAACAAAAAAAAAAAAAAAAAAAAAAGCCCTGGTGGACGTCCGGCGTATCTATCTGCCTCCTCTCCCCTTTAGTTCATCACCTTCAGTTACACTGATCCTTCTGTGCCTGAACACTCCAAATCCCTCCCAACTCAGGGCCTTCCATGAACTGTAATCTGTAACTCATGTCTAGAATATATAAAACTGTGTATATTCTCTACCTGCAATTCTGAATATTCAGATCTATCTTTCCCTCCATTTCACCTGAGGTGTTACTTTCTCTCAAGAGGCCTTCCCAGACTCTTCATCTAATGTTCTCAAGGGCTCCTTCTGCACCTTACATCACGTACTCTTTCTTATGTTACTTTATTTGCTTCACAGAATTTACCTGAAATGGTCTTATTTACTTAATTGTTCATTATGTTCAATCCCCACCCCAACTTTGCTGCTGTAATGGAAGGTTTACTACTAATATAGGCAGTCTCTGGGTTATGAATAAGTTCTGTAGGTTTGTTCTTAAGTTGAATTTGTATGTAAGTTTGAACAAGTACATTTATCTGTTATCTGTAATAGCCTCTGTTTGTGAGTTGTATGTAAGTCAAATTATTGTAACTTGGAGACTGTACATGTTAAACACTTAATGAAAAGCTCCTTGGCAAATGAATAATCAGCAATGCAATATAGATGTCAAAGTATTTGTTTAAAAATAAAAATCCCAGTCAGTCCAAAAAAAAGAAAAAAGATAGGGATTAGAAACAAAAACCTTGTAAAGAACGAACAAACATAAATACATTCAGAAAAGGAATCAGACAATTGCTGCATCGAAATATTAAGCAATAATAATAATAATGCAAAGAAAGTAACATTCACATTGTCAAATAAGAGTATGTCTATTATAGAATGCTTTGACTCTGAGGTTCAGTATGGAGTCATCAGTTAACTTCTTATTATTAATATTTTAAGTATCAAAAAATAGACAACGAATATTTATAAATTAAAGTAAAAGAATTTCAAAAAACAGATCATGCTCTAAATCTTATAGACAATGGAAAAAGAAGAAATACATCAAAATCATTCTACTTGATCTGGGTATACCTGGTATTAAAGTTAGAGAAAATATATTATTATAAAGGAGAAATTACAAACATATGTCACTTATAAATGAGTATACAATATCCTAAACAACATATCAACATGTTGAGTTAAAATTAATGTTTAAGTAATATACTTGGTCAAAATTAAAACAAATTTATGTGAAAATTAGTCACTATTTTCTTTTCTTTTCTTTTCTTGTTCTTTTTTCTTCCTTTCCTTTCTTCAGCCCTCCCCTCCTTCTCTGTCTGCTCTCCCCTTTCCCCATGCCACAACATGTCATTAATTGTCTTCAAATCAAAATTGAGTACATAGAATTCGTACTTCTCCACTCCTGTGATGCTTCACTAAGACTAATGTGTTTCACCTCCATCCAGGTTAGTACAAATGCTGAAAAATCTCCATTTTTTATGGGATGAAAAATATTCCACTGTATACATATACCACAGCTTACCAATCCATTCCTGGGTTGAAGGACATTTAGGTTGTTTCCACATTTTGGCAATTGTAAATTGGGCTGTGATAAACAGCCTAGTGCAGATGTCTTTATAATAAAAGGTTTTTTTTTTTTTCTTCTTGACAGATGCCCAGTAATGAGATTTCAGGATCAAATGGGAGCTCTAGGTTGAGTTCTTTGAAGTTTTTCCATACTTCCTTCCAAAAAAGTTGTATTAATTTGCAGTCCCACCAGCAGTATAAAAGTGTTCTTTTTCTCCACAACCGCGCCAGCATCTGCAGTTTTGAGATTTTGTGAAATAAGCCATTCTTGCTGGGGTTAGGTGATATCTCAGGGTGGTTTTAATCTGCATTTCTCTAACAGTTAGGGATGTTGAGCATTTTTCCTACGATTACTGGCCATTCGTCTGTCATCTTTGGAGAAGATTCTATTCAACTCTCTTCCCCATTGATGTATGGGATTGTTGGTTTTTTTCTTGTGAATTAATTGAAGTTCTGTATAGATCCTGGTTATTAAGTGTTTGTCTGATTCAAAATATGCAAATATCCTTTCCCATTGGGTAGGTTGTATATTTGCTTTGGTTGTTGTCTCCTTGGCTATATAGAAACTTTTCAATTTAATTAAATCGCATTTGTTTATTATTGCTGTTGTTGCTATTGCCATGGCAGTCTTCCTCATAAAATCTTTCCCCAGGCCTATATCTTCTGGCATTTTTCCTATTCTTTCTTTGAGGATTTTTATTGTTTCATGCCTTAAATTTAAGTCCTTTATCCATCTTGAATCAATTTTTGTGAGTGAAGAAAGGTGTGGGTCCAGTTTCAATCTTTTACATGTGGATATCCAATTCTTCCAGCACCATTTATTGAATAGGTAATCTTTCCCTCAGTGGACGCTCTTGATTAGGTGGCTGTAAGTTGTTGATTTCATTTCCTAGTTTTCTATTTGATTCCAAATGTCTGTGTCTCTATTTTTGTGCCAGTACCATGCTGTCTTGACCACTATGGCCGTGTAATACAGCCTAAAATTTGGTATGGTGATACCCCCGGCTTTGTTTTTATTACTAAGAACTGCCTTAGTTATGCAGGGTTTTTTCTGGTTCTATACAAAATGCAGAATCATTTTTTGCAAGTCTTGAAAATAGGATGTTGGTATTTTAATAGGGGTTGTGAATCTGTAAATTGCTCTGGGAAGTATAGACATTTTAACAATGTTGATTCTTCACAGCCATGAGCATGGTATGTTCTTCCATTTGTTAAGGTCCTCTACTATTTCCTTTCTTAAGGTTTCACAATTTTCTTTATAGAGGTCCCTCACATCTTTTGTTAGGTATATTCCTAAGTATTTCATATACTTTAGTGCTATTGTGAAGGGAGTTGTGTCTTTAATTAACATCTCATCTTGGCTGTTGTTGGCATATACAAAAGCAACTGACTTGTTTGCTTTTATATCCTGAAACATTACTGTATTTTTTAATGACTTCCAGGAGTCTTGTGGTTGAGTCTTTAGGGTTCTCTAAGTATAAGATCATGTCGTCAGCAAAGAGGGAGAGTTTTACCTCCTCTGCTCTGATTTGGATGCCCTTTATTTTCTTGTCTTGTCTAATTGTATTGGCTAGAACTTTCAGCACTATGTTGAGTAGTAATGGTGACAGAGGACAACCTTGTCTGGTTCCAGTTCTAAGAGGAAAAGCTTTCAGTTTGACTCCATTCAGTAAAATATTAGCTGTGGGTTTGTCATAAATAGCTTTGATCAGTTTCACAAATGTGCCACCTATGCCTATACTCTTTAGTGTTCTAATTAGAAAAGGATGCTGGATTTTATCGAATGCTTTTTCTGCATCTATTGAGAGGATCATGTAGGTTTTAGTTTTACTTCTGTTTAGACGGTGAATAACATTTATAGACTTGCATATATTAAACCAGCCTTGCATCCCTGGGATGAAACCTGATGTATGACTTTGATCATGATGTATGACTTTTGATGATAAGCTGTAATCTGTTGGCTAAGATTTTTTTTGAGATTTTTTGCATCTATATTCATTAGTGAAATTGGTCTGAAATTCTCCTTTTTAGTCGGGTCTTTCCTTGATTTTGGTATCAGAGTGATGTTTGCTTCATAGAACGTGTTGGGGAAGAATCTTTCTTTCTCAATTTTTTGAAATAATTTCTGCACTATAGGAATAAGCTCTTCTTTGAAGGTTTGATAAAATACTTGTGTGAAGCCATCCAGACCAGGACATTTTTTTTTGTTGGAATATTTTTTATTGTTTCTTTGACCTCAGTGCTTGAAATTGGTCTGTTCAGGAGATCTATTTCATCTGGGGTAAGTCTAGGGAGAGGGTGTGATTCCAAATATTGATCTATTTTCTTCACATCATTGAATTTCTGGGCATAAACTTTCTGGTAGTATTCAGAGATAATATCTTGTATCTCTGTGGCCTCAGTTTTTATTTCCCCTTTGTCATTTCTGATTGAGGTTACTAGAGATTTTACTTTTTTATTTCTAGTTAGTCTAGCCTAAGGTTTATCTATTTTATTTATTTTTTCAAAAAACCAACTTCTTGTTTCATTCATTAATTTTCTGAATGATTCTTTTGTTTTCAATTTCATTAATCTCTGATTTAATTTTTGGATATTTCTTTTTTTATGCTAGATTTAGGCTTAGATTGTTCTTTTTCCAATTCCATCAGAGGCTTGTGAGTTTGTTGATGTGCTCGCTTTCTGTTTTTCGAATGTAGGCTTCTAAAGGATAAATTTTCCTCTCAAGACTGCTTTTGCTATATCCCATAGTTTTTGGTAACTTGTGTCTTCATTGTTGTTATACTCAAGGATGTTAATGATTTCCTTTTTTATTTTTTCCCGCACCCAACTGTCATTCAGCATAAGGTTCTTTAACTTCCATGCCTTTGTGTGAGGTTGAGCATTTTTTTTGGAGTTGAGTTCCACTTTTAGTGCCTTGTGGTCTGAGAAGATTTAAGGTAGAATTTCAATTCTTTTGATTCTGTTGAGGTTTGTTTTGTGTCCTAGGATAGGATCGATTTTGGAGAATGTTCTATGGGACGATGAGAAGAATGTATATTCTTTATCTTAGGGATGGAGTGTTCTATATATGTCTATCAAGCACAGTTATTCTAGGGTCTCATTTAAATCTCTAACATCTTTGTTTAATTTCTGTTTAGAGGATCTGTCTAGCTCTGAGAGAGGGGTATTGAAGTCCCCTGTTACTATGGTGTTATAGGTTATCATTTTGCTCAAACTAAGCAAATTCTGTTTCAAGAATCTGGAAGTATTTAAATTAGGTGCATCTAAATAACTATTTAGAATCGAAATGTCTTCTTGTTGTATTTGTCCCTTGACCAATATGAAGTGACCATCATTGTGTTTTTTGACTTTAGTTGCTTTAAATCCACATGTATCTGAAAATAAGATTGCTACCCTTCTTTTCTTTTGAATTCCATTTGCCTGAAAATTTGACTTCCAACCTTTAACTCTGAGTTTTAATTTGTCTTTTGACGTGAGGTGTATTTACTGCAGACAGCAAATAGATGGCTTATGTTTTTTAATCCAATCAGCCAATCTATGCCTCTTTAGTGGGGAATTCAAGCCATTGATGTTTATTGAGATAATTGATAAGTGTGGTAGCGTTCTATTCATCTTATTTTGTGAAAGTCGATTGCTTAGTTTTGTCTTTTGCATCATTGTGGAAACTAGGTTCTGTCCTTTAATTTCTGGGTGTTTACTTTGCTGAAGGTCCATTGTGATGGTCAGTGTGTAGAACAGGTTGAAGTATTTCTGGTAAGGCTGATCTTTTTGTGGCAAATTTCCTCAATGTTTGCATATCAATAAAAGATTTGATTTCTCCATCAATTTTAAAGCTTAGCTTAGCAGGATATAAAATTCTGGGCTGGAAGTTGTTCTGTTTAAGTAGATTAAAGGTAGATGACCATTGGCCTGAAAAGTTTCATTAGTCTGCGGTGACCCTGATGGGTTTGCCCCTGTAGGTCAGTTTGCGCTCAGTCCCGGCAGCTTGCAAAATCTTTACTTTTGTCTTGACTTTAGATAGATTCATCACAATGTGCCTTGGAGAAGCTCTATTTGAATTGAGGCGACCAGGGGACCGATAGCCCTCTGAAGGGAGTATGTCAGAATCTTTGGTGATATTAGGGAAATTTTCATTTATAATATTCTCTAGAATGTCTTCCAGTCCTCTGGGGCATTCTTCGTCCTCTTCTGGAATACCTATAACTTGTATGTTTGAATGCTTCATGGAGTCCCATAATTCTGACAGTGAATGTTCTGCTTTCTCTCTCTTCTTTTCTGCCTCTTTAACTATCTGAATTATCTCAAGAGCTTTATCCTCTACCTCTTGAGATTCTTTCTTCTGCATGATCTAATCTGTTGTTGATACTTTCTATTGTATCCTTAATTCCCTAATTGACTGCTTCAATTCCTTCAGCTCTGCTATATCCATTTTATATTCTTTGTATCTTTCATCTCTTATTTGATTCTGTTTTTGGATTTCCTTTTGGTTATTTTCTGCTTTCTC
>CAUYPK010006155.1:0-37472 GCA_963574355.1 Loris lydekkerianus | reverse complement strand
GCAGAGTGATCTTACCCGTCTTTGGGTACTATGAATGTAATCCACCATGCAGCCTCTCCATATCCTGTCTTAGGTTGTCCCAGCTTTGGGAATCTTACCCGTCATTGGTGCTATGGAGGGCAGTGAAGAATAATAGATTCTTGGTTAATGAGCTGGTGATATTGCACCTCGACCTGATTTAACTGCCTCTAACCTTTTTTTTAGGATACAGGGCCCAAAGGTGAAGGGTAAATAAGGGTAGCAGGGGAGGAAGGTGGGGTGAAAAACCATGTAGGCCCGTCCACAGGGGATTTTCTAGAATTTCTTTTCTTCTCTTTTCTAGATCTTCTTGGAGTGTTTTGATCTTGTTTTGCACGATCTCAGATCTGTTGGCATAAAAGTAGCACGTCTCCTGTAAAAATAAACAGATGCCTCCCTTTTTGGCAGTTAATAGGACTAATCCCCTTCTTGTTGAGGCAAGTATTTAAAGTCTCTTGCCAAAACCCAAATTTTTTTTATTTTTTACTTTTTTTGCATTATTATTATTATTATTATTATGTTGACCACCTTCATATGTTGACTAGTTTGCTACAGTCTTTTGGGTGATCAACTTAGAGAGGTTCTATTGTGTTATTAATATTATGTGAATATTACAGGAAATTCCTATCCATGTAATATGTAGATAAAAGTAATATTTAAATATAATAACATTAACATATTTGCTATGCTTATGTTTTTAAAGTGAAAATATTAATATTAATGGAATTAAAGGGGTAAATCAAACAGGTGAAAATATGCTGATAAATATTTCCTTCCATATGAAAAATATTATTCCCAATATTACCTCAGATATTTTTTTCTTAATTGAGCTCTTAGGTTACAAAAATCATTATGAAATTTATTTTAGTAATATTTCAGTTAAAAGTTCACATTTAGATAGAATTGAAGGATGCTGTATCAAAGCTATAAATTAGCTACATCTTCCCACCTTAACCCCCAATAAATTTTATTACTAAATTTATTATTAAAATGGCATTGTGATATTGATATTTATATGACTATTTTATATGAGCTACATAATAAATTAATATTACATATGGTGTAGGTGTATACTGTTTAAACTTGTTCTATAACATGAATATCATGTCAATTTCTTAGAGTTAAATTTTAAATCATTGCTTATTTGGCCAAATTTCATTATCAACTCATTTTTAAGTGATTATTCTGTGTTCTCCTCAGGCACCTGAACTTTATTTTCTATTTTAAATGTATCTGCTCTCTAAGTATATCATGTCAATTTCTTAGTGTTAAATTTTGAATCATTGCTCATTTGGCCAAATTTTATTATCAACTCACTTTTAAATGATTATACAGGCTTTACTGCCTTCTGAAATTTAACTTTTTATGGAGAAACCTGATTATTTTTCATTATACTTGAAAGGTGATAATATAGATTTTAACTGATTTTTTCTGAAGCAGATTGTAGTTTTTATCTAAAATTATAATTCTTTTATTTTTTAATTTTTTTCTTTATTAAAGCATAACTGTGTACATTAATACATTAATGGGTTACAATGTGTAGCTTTGATATACAGTGTAGAATGCTTACATCTAACTGATTAACATAACCATCTCCTCACTTACTTATTTGTTGTGATAAAACATTTATACTCTATTGTTAATCGTTGCATTATGCATGTTAGGTGAGGAGCTGGGACATATTCTTCTTAGTAAAGTATTTCAAGAATGGAAAAAAAAGTATCCAATGTACTCAATACTACTATGAAATCAGTATATAATCACCTACACATTCATAGGTATGGTAAAATTATAGTTCTTACACATTAAAGTGATTTTTCTGCATTATAGCATCAGATACTTTTTCTCTATTATTTATTGGATTTACTGCCTTTACTCATTCAGTTATCCTTTGAGTTTATTTCTACTTGTGCTCTGGAGACATTAACTTTCTCTACTGTTCAATTTACTTTATCTTTCGTCTTTACTGTCATTAATTCAAAGCTCTCATTTCTGTTAGCAGTTCAACTTCTAGCAAACTCTATTCTATTTAGTTTTATTTTACATCATTTTTCTTTGTTTCTGTTTAAGTTGTTTTAGCTACAATGTTGGTCCTCATTTTGCTATTTCCTCTACACATAACAAGAGATAGATAATAAGGTCATTGATGACCAGGGAAACCTATTCCAAGTAGAAAGTAACATTCTTATAGCCCAAAGCTTTTAACAATAGAGTGGAGTTTCAATTCAGGTTTGCCTGTTATCTGCTTGTCTTCTACACTTCACCCATTGTTTTCTCCTAGACAATTAAATGATTGTAATTTTTTGTTGTTATTTGACCAAATTAATTAAGGCTATAGTTTCACACACACACTCCCATTACTTATACCAATGCTTTTGATTCTGTAGTTTTTTTTTTTTTTTTTTAAGGTATTTTGGACATTATTACATAAGAATATAAGATATTCATTTAATTACTCATTTATTTAAAGTGTGCTTTGATATACAAAAGCAAAAGCATAGCTAAGGAAAACATTTTAATGGGTGGCCCATTTCAGTGATATTCTTTATATGAGTAGAGGCTTCAAAAGTTGGAATGGATTTTAAATAGCAAAGATCTGTTGAGTAAGGCATAATACGATGTTTAGTTTCACTACTGTGTGGCTCTGTTTAAAGACAGGATTGTTATCAGAGACCTTTCTATGCATTTCTGTAAACAAGAATAAGACCAAGAAGAGATGTGCTGTCTGTACTTAGAGGCGCCTAGATTTCCTCCACTCCCAGAACTAAGTGTAAGATTAAAGCAAAACAAAATAAGATCATTTCCAAGGTCACTGTTCTCATGACCATTTGGAGAGTCTAAACTTCCAGAAAAGAGCTGGAATGCCCATCTGAAAATCAGAGGCCACAATCTAGAGATTTATTGAAAGTAAAGAAAAATGAGGGGCTTGAGATGGGGTTAAAATGATTTTCTTCTTGTGGAGAATATAGGTCTTCGAGAACTTCTCTTATCAAAGTCAGTCACATTGACTCAGACAAGTCTGGCCAACTTTCCTTATATCAGAACACATTGATCAGGAAAAAAAAGTGTACTTGATGAGATAAGCATATTTTTAATCTGTGGTTTTAGATAAAAAAAACTAAATCCAATTTTACACAACTTTTTGTCTAGCCCCATTTAAGAACTTAAGAAATGTTTGTAGAAGATCTAAGAGAACGACACGTTTAACTGAAAACATAGATTCCAAACCAAGAAATTCTACAAAGAGTGAGTGTGTGTGTAAACACATATGAAACACTTACAGGACCAGATTCTCTCTGAGCACACTGAGGCATTCCATATTGTGGGATTCAAACATGGGAACAAGATATGCCTTTTAGGGTTTGAGTCTCACAATATGGAATGTGAGTGGGAGAGCGAGTGAGGGCAGTTCTCTTGCTCTGCCTAAGTTTATTTTTACTCAAATGTAAATAAACTTCGGGGTCAGTAGTTTCTTAAAATTTCATATTTATGTTTCTCAGTTCTATCTTGTAATTCATATTTAATCACGAACATTGTTTAAGATAAGCAAAAATGGAAGAACATTTTCACTGTATCTTGATCATTTTTGAAATCTCTAGAAGATGGGTGAAATATTTAAATGTGGTATTTATAGTTTATTGAGTAGAATCACGTCTCAGAATGAGGATATTAATGTTGAAATAAATTAATACATTTTTAAACAGCCTTTTCAGTGGCTAAATTAGGTCCAAATGTTATCTAGAATATGGATGAATCTTTTTTTCTGGAATGCAAAATTTTAGAAAGGACTTTTACTTTACAAACATTTTGAATTAATACCTAAGTTTATGTGTAGGTGTACTCTGCCAATCCCCTCATGTCTGTATCTTCTACCAGTTGTTTCTGTGAAAACTTGGTAATCATTTCCTACTTGGTAATTATTTTAGCTCCTTTATAGCTGTGCTAAGAAATAGGAGCCACCCTGACTCATCAGCAAGTGTCCTCTTTTCTTTCCTGGGAGCAATACGAATAAATATTTAAGACTTCACACTATTTGTCTCAGTTTCTTTGGGAAGACTTACTTATTAGACAGATTTAATAAGTAGTTTTTCACTGTGTTAAATAGGTTTGTCAAGCCTTTGAGCACGATTCATTTTTTTCTAAAGAACCAATTTTATTTTGCAGAAATGAATGGATATAATATCCTGCAAACAACTGCAAAAGTTATTTGTCTGTGACAAATTGAGGATCAGGGGATCTTTCTTTGGTTTGTACTCAGTCTTATTTCCTTTATCTGTCCTGTAGGTTAGTAAATTTAGCAATTTAAAAATCTGAAGATAGCAGTGATTCTTAAAGTGTGTTTCGTTATAATCATTTTTTTTTTTAAGCACAAAAGAGAAGGTTTCAATAGTATTTATTCATCTGGAATTCTGGGTAAAGTTATTCTGCATGAAAACAAATAGAGTGATGAAAGTTTCTAGTGCCTGAACATTTTGATTTAAATATTTATAGAGAAGTTTTATAATGTGCTGTACCTGGCTTTAAATGAAAGCATTTTTCATGCAAAATAGTGAGGGATAGGCAACAAATAAACTCAGTATTTTCATTATTTCTGGCACTTAAGACATTTATATTTTCTTCACTGGAGACGGAAAATAAACAACCAAAAATCTCTAAACAATTACTAAACCTAATATTAGTTTACAGTTCCAAACTTGTTACCTTCAAAGAAGAAAAATTACTTTCATGTTCCTTTTTCTTTACAACTAATGGACAATAAATACATTAAGAATAAAAAATAGTTTTCTTTGTTAAACCTTGAGATGCATGTACAGGACCCTGAAAAAGATGAGCATATAATTGTACAAAAATGGGTATGTATTAGCTTGAGAATAACTTTGAACTGAAAAGTCCTTCCTGAGCTGGAAAAAATCTGAAAATATTCTAGTAAGGCATTAGATCATGTCTCTTTGAAATTTGGCATTTCAAAACACTGAAATTTCAAGCCAGACAGTCATTTAATCAATTTCCAACTAAGCCACTTAATATAAACATGGGAAAGTTACTTAAATTCCTTAACAAGTTAAAAAATTATTATTTTACTTCTATTTCAGGAAGAGTATCCAGAGAAATATAGAACAAGCAGGGTGAGCGCCACAGATATACCCCTTTAAATGCTATATCAGTGCCAAAATGTATGTTATATATATTCACAGATCTACCATTCTACTGTTCTCATCCTATACAGATGCTTTCCACTCATTCTTAACCATTTCTGGATTGAAGTTATTTGTTTTATGCCTTGTACTTTAGAACAGTTTTAAGTTTACCGGAAAATCAGGTAAAATACAGGTTACCTACTGATGTGGTGATAGGGTTTAAAGAGAAGCATAGAATAATGCAGTAAGCCTATGTATTAAGCCAGGACATTTTGATATTGTTTATTCAGTAAAATCTTGGTGCAATTTCTTTCTTTCTTTTCTTTTTCTTTCTTTCTTTCTTTTTTCTTTTTTCTTTTTTTTTTTTTTTTTTTGGCTATCTTTTTAAGAGAATTGAAAGAGAACTATACTTTGGATTTTAAATATTTTATTTTTGGTTTACATACATTTCTAATTTTACCTTCATTTATGTCATGTGTTTTTTGTTGGTTTCAGGATCTACTGAATTGTCCATGTGAGAAAGAACCTGAACTTAGATTTTCTAGACTATTAATGATTTATTCGTATCTCAAGTTTCATTATTTATGTAATCCATTGGGGGGCTTGTAATGCTTTAAAATCTTATCTATCCAAAAATATCTTATGGCATTCAACTTCTCGTAAGAAAGAAGAAGAATGTAGAAATTAGTGGAGATATTTTTGTGGGCTTCAAAAGGCTAAAATAAAAACATCAAAGTTAAGGTATTATAAAAGTCCATAAACTTTATTTTCAAGTGAACCACAAAGCCTCTATAAAAATATATATTTTACAGATGCCCATGAAATGGATTATCTTTTTTTGTTCCTACCCAGTAGCAATTAATCAAAGTTAGTAAGCTTGGCTCAGCACAGGAAAAAGTGGGAAAGATTTAAAGCCATGATAACATGTCCAAAAGGACCAGCATACTGGTTTAATTTAGCACACTGGCAAACTGTTTCGTTGGCCTGGATCGTTTCTGAAGGAATTATCATATTACACAAAAGAGAAATAATTGTGTAGAATTATCCAATTTGTATGAAAAATATATGCACATTATGCTATCACGTGTGCAAAACATTTTAGAAATATTTCACCTTTAGGTATTTAAAAGATGTTGGAACTCTGGAGAATTTAACTTTGAGAACTCAGGTCCTGGAGATTAGTGGATAAGTGGTTAGTTACATTACATAGCATCTTGGCCTCCACAAATTCTGGCTTGCAGCAAAACTAGACTTTCAACAAGAGCATTATGAACAAAATGAGAACAATATACATTGATCGAATTCTGTCTCCATAAGATAACAATTTCTTTCCAGTGAAATAATCTCCTTACATATAAATTCTTATGTTTTGTTTTATTTTGAATTATTTGGTTTGGTTTCTAATCCTCAAATTCCTATAAAAGTACATTTTAAATTTTTCAGTGATGGGCTTGCTTTTATAATTAGGAATACATCTCATTATTTGTGAACTTTTATTCCCTACTGAGCTGAGATGATTTAAAAATGTTTCTTTTTTTTTAACCACATTTTGGTAAACCCTTTATATTATGAATTAAATATTGTTGATAAAAGTCTTATCATTAGCTTTTCTTCTTTAAAAAAATGAATGCTTTTCCTAATATAAACTTATAAATGCAATAAGGATTTGAAATGGAATTTTTAAATCATCAGAGCAAATATGCATCATTAATTAAAAAGTAGAAATCTATTTTAAAATAATTTAAATTTAAGGTCAAAGTACATTGTAAGGAAACAAAATCCATTTACAAGAGCCAAGATGTGGAAACAACCTAAATCCCCATGGAGCCAGGAGAGGAATAGCTCATTATTTTCTAGTTTAACATGGTGAAAATATACATACAGTGTGTATATATTCTGGAAAAATTTGGATAGCTACCAGTAGAAAGAAGAAACAGGATTTGTATCCCTCAGTACTCACAAAAATTAACTCAAGATGAAAAAATGACTTTAAATTTAAGGCACAAAACCATAAGAATTCTAGAAGAAAATGTTGGAAAAACTGCTCTACATATTGGCAAAGAACTTATAAAAAGACCTCAATGGAAATCATAGCAACAACAAAGTAAATCAGCAGAACTTGATGAAGTTATAAAAACTTTTGCACAGCCAAGGAAACAATCAATAGTCCTTTGTGGAGCAAAAAGGCAGCCTATAGAATGGGAGAAAATATTTGCAAGCTACACATTCAAAACAGAGCTAATAACAAGAATTTACAAAGAATTCAAGGAAATCACCAAGAAGAAAGCAAACAACTCTGTCAAAAACAGGGCAAAAGACATGAACAGAGCTTTTCAAAAGAAAATAAATTGACAACAAGCATAAGAAAAATTGTTCAACATCATCAACCATCAGGGGAGTGAAAATTAAAACCACAATAAAATATTTCTTTATCCCTGATACAATAGTTTGTATTTAAAAGCCCAAAAACAATAGACGCTGGTACAGATGCAGAGAGAGAGAAATGCTTCTGTACTGTTGGTGGTACTACAAATTAGTACTGCCTCTATAGGAACAGTATGGAGATTGTCCAAAGAACTAAAAGCAGATCTACCATTTGATCCAGCAATCCCATTACTTGACATTTACTCAAAGGAAAATAAGTCATTTTGTCAAAAAGACACCTGCACTTGTATGCACTTTATTTCAGCACAGTTCACAACTGCAAAGATTTGGAATCAACCCAAGTGCCTGTCAATTCATGAATGAATTAAGAACATGTGGAATACACGTACTGTAGAGTGCTACTCGGCCATAAAAAAAAATGAATTACAGTCCTTTCAACAATTTGGAAGGAATTTGAGACCATTCTCCTTAGTGAAGGAGAACATACACCACATATACTCAATGTTAATTTGGAACTAACATAATAAGAACACACGTGCATAGATGGAAGTAAAAGTTAATGGAAATCAAGCAAAAGGAAGGGAAAATCAGGATGGGTAAAAACCTATCTAATAAGTACATCTAACACTATCTTGGTGACAGTGTCACTTACAGTCATGACTCAAGCATTATAAAAATTATCCATTTAGGGTGGCACCTGTGGCTCAAAAGAATAGGGCACTGGCCCCATCTACTGGAGGTGGTGGGCTCAAACCCAGCCTCAGACAAAATCTACAAAAAAAAAAAAAGAAAGAAAGAAAAAAAAAGATACATTTAAGCAAAAATATGTGTACCATGTAATACTTTAAGAAAAATCTTTAAAGAAAAAAATCTAAACTCAAGACCTATTAATCTTAATGAACCTCAAATATGAAAATAAAAATTAAAAAAAACACACCAATCCACATGATGATAAAATTGTTCAATGCCAGTGATGAGCAGAAAATCATAAACACAACCAAAGAAGACAATGTCATATACAAAAAAACAAGGACAAAAAAGACTGTATATCTCTCATAGAAAGCAATACAAGTATGAAGACAGTGAAGAAACATTTTATAAGTAGTAAGGAAAAAATCAACTATCATTCTAGAATCCTGAGTCCAATAAACATATCTTTCAAAATTAAAACTTATATTATGATTCTTTTCAGGCATCTTACATTAGAAGGAATTTATCTCCAGTAGCCATAATTCAAAAAAATGTTTTAGAATTTCTTCAAGGAGAAGAAAAATGATACCAAATGTCTGCATGCAACTATCAGTAGAGGAATGGCACTGGGCATGGAACTACATAAATAATAACAATTGCTCCATTATTTCCATCTTTTTAAAACAATTTACCATGTTAACAAAAGTATTAACAATATAATGTGATATTTAAAACATAACTAAGGATAAATGCACAATAATAATGGCATAAATTTAGGAAACAAATAGAAAAGCATCACTTCATGTCTCTTCAACTGTATTAGAATATTCCTTATTGATAGACTGTGATAAATTAAGAATATATCCTTAAATCCTAAAGTAACACCAAAAATAAAAGAATAAATTATAACTAATAATCCAAGAAAGAGGCTAATATTTGATACAATATTAAACTAATTAAAATGTGCCAGGAAAAGTAAAAAATAAACCATACAGAAGAAAGAAATAAAAAACAGCTGGATAATAGATTTAAACTTAACTATATCTGTAATCATATAAATTTAAATGATATCTAAATTGTAATCAAATTGACAGACATTGCAAGATTGTATTTAAAAGTAATACCCAATAACTTGCAATATACAAAAATGCAATTGTAATATAAAATCATTAAATTACTAAAAGTAAGGGATGGTAGGCCAGGTGCGGTGGTTCATGCCTATAATCCTAGCACTTGGGAGGCCAAAGAGGACAGATGGTCTCACAGATTCAAGACCAGCCTGAGCCAGAGCAAGACCTCATCTCTAAAAATAGTCAGGCATTGTGGTGGGCACCTGTTGTACCAGGTACTTGGGAGGCTGAGGCAAGAGAATTGCTTAAGCCCAAGAGTTTGAAGTTGCTGTGATCTATGATAGCACAGCACTCTACCAAGGATGACAAAGTGAGACTCTGTCTCACACAAAAAAGAAAGAAAGAAACAAATATAACTAAAAGTAAAGGACAGGAAAATTTAGAACATGCTAATATTATATTTATTTATAATAAATAAATATTATATATTTATAATAATATAAACAGAGTTGAAGTGATAAATATAAATATCAAAATAAATTTAGAAAATATTTTTATAGTGATGATGGGATCAATACATCAAGAATATATAATTTCTTAAATGTTTTTACACCTAATAATAGATCTCAAAATTATATAAAGTAAAACTTATAGAAATTCAGGAAGAAATGAGCATATAAAATTTAAATATACGTCTATTAATAACTAATAGAACAAGTAGATGTATAGCTAAGAATAGAGAATATTTGAAAAACATTATTAATCAATTTGATCCAAATGACATTTCAAGAACACAACATTTAACAACAGGTAAATAATTGCAGTCCAGCATGCAGATAGACTATATTCTCTATATTCTGGTAAATTAAACAATTCTCAATGAATTTAATATTTTATACCTGGTATGTACTTTGAGCACAATGGAATTGAATTAGAAATATAATATATAATATATAATATAATAATATAATGATCTCTGGAAAAAGCCAACATCTTGGAAAATAAACATCCTCGTAAGCACTCAAATACTTAGCTTAAGTTGAGGGCTATGTTCTGTAAATGTCAGTGGGTCAAATTGGTTGATAATATTGTTCAGTTCTTCTCTGTTTTTCATTATTTTCTATCTTTTTTTTTTTCTATCACTTCCTGAGAGAAGGGTGTTGAAATTTCAAGCAATAATTGTTTGAAATTTAAAAACTATGCTATTTAATTTTTCTTTGTTAGATGCTTATCCCCATTTGTATCATATTTATTCTTTGTGTCATAAAAGGTCAAAATGGAAATTTAAAAGTATCTCAAAACTGAGTTAAAATGAATCAAAACATCAGAATATCTAAGATGCTCCTTATGTGGTACTTATGGAGAATTGTCTTGCTCTAAATTCACATATTAAAAAATAAGAAAGATCTCCAATCATTAACTTTAATTTATACCTTTAGGAACTAGAAAAGACATTAAACTCATGGTTTGTAGAAGAAATAAAGTAATGTAGAGCAGAGAAGAAACCAATGCAAGTAAAGATGAAAAAAATAGGAATCAATGAAATCAAAAGCTAATTATCTGAGTCAATACAATTGATAAACCACTACCTAGACTGATCATTTAAAAAAGTGGAAACCAAAAATAGCAATGTCAAAATCGGGAACAATGACATCAAAATAAATTTTATCTAATGGATAATAGAAAATGTTGTAAAAATTGTCATGCCAATAAATTAAAAAAATTGACAAAATAGCCAAATTCCATAAAAGGGAAAAGTATCAAAGCTAATATAAGAAGAAATAGATAATCTGAGTAGTCCTTTATTTATTAAAAAATACATATAATTAAATTTTTTTCCACCTCGCTCCACCCCCACCAAAATGGCTTCCTTGGTAAACACTACTAACCTTTTAAATGAAAAAATATCATTTCTAAATAAACCTTTGCAACACATTGAATGGTATGGACATTCTTCAATTTATTCTATGAGGCCAGCATTAGGGTTATCTTAAAAGAAAACAAAGACATTACAAGAAAAGAAACTATAGATCAATAATTTACCATGAACATAGATGCAGAATTTCTAACCCTTTCAGCAAATTACTTTTACCAATACATTAAAAAAAATGTATAATATCTCAAGACCAGGTGAGATTTATTTTAAAAGAGAAAATTTGGTATAACATTTAAAATTCAAATTGTAATTAATCATATTAAATTAGATGAGCGAACTATTTGGTGTAGTGAAAATGTTCTATATCTCCACTTTGTTGGCGGTTATATGACTGTGTAACTTTGTCAAAACTTATAGCATTATCTCCCTACAAAGGATAATTTTTAATCTAAGTAAATTATATATCAATATGTTTTACTTAAATCACATTAATAAAATTGAAATTTATAATGGGTCAAGAAGGATTTTGCTAAATAAACATGGTTTTATATCTTAAAGATTGTGTTTTTAAATTTTATTTAACTGTATTTTGCTCCCTAATTCTCTGACCACAAAAATTATTAATAAATAGCAGTTAATCAAACACTATCTATGTTGAGGTACAAAAAGGAACATAGTGTCTCCTGCCATAAATCTCCCCCTCCATATGGTAAAGGTACAATATTGGCACTAAAGCCTAATGTCCATCTGGACAGGGATACTTTTACTGCATGAGGCAAAACTTTCAAAATTAGCCATCTGTTTGTATGCCATTTTTGCCAAAATCCAAAACCTATAAATAAAATAAAACAATATGTACATGGAAAAGAGACTCACAGGGATAATATGGCATTTATTTAGCACAATAAAAAGTCTTTCAAAAACATAAATTAAAAATTGTCAAATGCAATACCTTTTGTAACTTGAAGGTACAACCTCTATATTTTCTGTGCAATAACAGCTAATGTGTATACTGATCTTCAAGTCCACAAATGTCTTACTAATTTACAGTTATCTGACCTTCATCTAAGAGTTTATTATTTAGAGTAAACCAAGTTTATTCTCGTTTATGTTGGTGGTAAATGAGCAAGTGATGAAAGGGTATACTTAAATGTATTGGGAAGTAGTAGTTAGTGTATAATTGCATGCTATTTCCTCAAGCAGCAATGTGAAATAATTAGAACACAGAACTTCAAATAAGATACACCAAGGTTCAAATCTTAGTTTTTTCCTATGTCAACTGTGTAACCTTAGGCAATTATATTTGCGCCTCTTCTGTGCAGAAGTGTTAATCTCAGTTTATTGGATATTTGAGGATTTAGATGAGAGGTCCTTGTCCATTCAGGTTTCTGTAACAAAGCACGGCAGACTGGGTAGCTTATAAACAGCATGAATACATTTTCCACAGCTCTGGAATCTGGAAATGTGAGATCCAGGGTGCTAGTATGGTTGGTTCTGGTGAGGCTTCATTCTGTGTTGCAGACTGCCAACTTGTTATACCCCCTCATGGGAGAAAGAGGGCTAGTTAAATCTCTGGCCTTTTATTAGGGTACTAATCCCCTTGTGAGGGCTCCACTTTCGTGGCTTAATTACCACCCCTAGCCCTCATTTGCAAATGCAAGTAAAGCATTTTGGTTGCAATGTGCTGATAATGAGGGGGTGCAAATGTTTATTTCGTTGCAATACAGAATAATCATTACTTATTATAATAAATAAAATAGTTATTAGTATGATTATTATCCTAAAATGTGCTTGTAAGAACGAACAGTGAGTGGTGGTGAATATAATATTGTAAGTTAATCACATATGCAAGGACTTTTTTCAAATAAAATCATGTTCACAGTTTCCAGGGAAAATATCTTTTTTGGAGGGCCAAGATTCAATCCACTATATTTCCTTAACTGAGAGATCTGCCTACCCAATGCTCTTAGGTTTTGCACTTCCAAACTCATAATCTGTTTCCACTGTGTTCTAAATTTATGTCAATATGTCGATATGAAGCTTTGGTGCAGATGAACCTAAAATTCTCCCCTGTAGTATCAGTGTATCTGCCAATTCTCACAAGTGGGACATAATTGAGTGCTTAATGTTTTTTGTGGTACACACAAACACAAAAATGTATTAGATTTAGTCATTTGGACTTTATAATTAATAAAGCTGGAGAAATCAGAACTACAAAATTTGTGAACTCAGTATTAAAAATCAAAACAATTTAAACATAAAATAGTTCAAAAACACCGAGGCAATAACTCAGCATTAATTATAAGATAGTGGGGTGTCATTTTCTCTCTGAAACAAATCGTATCTGCTCTCCTAGTTAGTCTATGTGGGTCACTGTGTTTATTAATTTATGAAATAAAGAAAGTCACTTGTACTTTGTAGTCACATTGTTACAAATTATTAGAGACCCTAAAAGACTTTCTAATACTTCCACTGAAAAACTCCTAATATTTTTAGATTCTATACGGAGGATGCCAAAAATGTATACATATTCTATAAAGGGGGGGGGAATTGCATTAAATTTATAATACTTGAGTCAGGTTTCATTTCTGCAACTGTAAGTGATACTCAAAGTGACTTGCATTCATCATTTGTTATCGGTATATATCAAGTATTGTAATTTTAATACAGTTTTTTTCCTTTCTTAAAATGTGTATATATTTTTTGGCACCTCCTGTGTTTGTGAGCTATAGGAATAATAATAAAATTTCTGCCAACATAAAATAAAATAAATGCTACAATAAAGACACCAAATATACATGTCTGTTTGCGATGAAGTGCTTGGTGACCAGTACATCTTGGGGACAAGATTTTCATGAAAATCTAGCTTGTCAATCATTTCCTGCACTATACTAGCTTCAAAGGCAATCTCTCAGATGCAGTAAGTTAACAAAGGGTATACAGTTAGATTAACTGTGGTAGTAGATATTATTTTATGTTATAATATACATAAAAATAATGTCATTTTAATAACAACAATTATTACTTGCTTGTTGTCAACTGGTATAACAAAAATAATATTCTTGGGACAGGTGATTTGAATTTGAATCTAATTTGTTTCAAATACCAGGAGTTTGGGCTCAGCACCTCTAGCTTAGCAGCTAGGGTGACAGCCACATACACAGGAGCTGGCGGGTTTGAACCCGACCCAGGCCTGCCAAACAACAATGACAACTACCACCGGGCATTGTGGCGGGAACCTGTAGTCCCAACTACTTGGGAGGCTGAGGCACGAGAATCGCTTAAGCCCAAGAGTCTGAGGTTGCTATGAGCTGTGACACCACGGCACTCTACCCAGGGCCACAGCTTGAGACTCTGTCTCAAAAAAAAAAAAAAAAAAAGAAAGAAAATACTGTGAGTTTGGATAAGTCTTATAGCAAATTTGAAATTTAGTTAACAGTCAAAAAATAGAAGTAATTGTGCCTACTTGCTAGTTTCCTGGGAAACGTTAAATTAACTGTGACAAGATAAATAAAACCAATTGATGGACCTTGGAAAATAGAAAGTCATCAATAATTCTTCTGTTTTAAATATTATTTTGAATTAAAATATTAATTATAAATAGTTATGGGGTACAATGTGATGTTTTGATATATTTACATATTATAGAGTAAGTTAAGCTAATGAATATTTCTATAACCTTATAGTCACTTACCATGTTTTATGTGTGATGAGAACATTTACCATGTTTTATGTGTGATGAAAACATTTGACATTCATTTTTTACTAATTTTGAAATGCACAATACATTATTGTTAACTGTAGGCGCTATGCTGTAAAATAGATCACTGAAATGTATTTTTCCTTTGTAATTGAAACTTTGTACCCTTTTACCATCTCTTCCCCCAATAGCCTCTGTTAATTACCATTCTATTCCCTAGTTCTCCTGAGTTTGACATTTTTAGATTTCACGTACAAGAGAAATCATGTAGTATTTATCTTTCTGTTTGTGGATTATTTCACTTGCCATGATGTCCTCCAGATAAATCCATTTTGTCACAAATAATGGACTTTCCTTCTCTCATGGGGCTGTATACTATTCTAGACCACATCTGTTTACTCCATGCATCAATTGATGGACACTTTCTTCCATATCTTAGGTATTGTAAATAATGCTGCGACATGCAGATATGCCTTTAATGTACTGATTTTAGTTCCTTTTATTATATACCCAGTAGTGGAATTCCTGAATCATGTAGTAATTCTATTAGTATTTTTAGTTTATTGAGTTATCTCCATATAATGTTTGTACCAATTCACACTGTCATGAATAGTGAACAAAGATTTCATTTTCTCCGTATTTTTTGCCAATATTTGTTATCTTCAGTCTTTTAGTAATTCTAACAGGTCTAAGGTTACATCTCACTGTGGTTTTTATTTGCGTTTCCATGATAATTAATGAGGTTGGGTACTTTTTCATAACTATATTGGCTTTTCGTATGTCTTCCCTTGAGAAATGTCTATTCAGGCCCTTTGTGCATTTACAGATAAAGTTGTTTGTTTTATTACTAATGAGTTCCTTAAATTTTTTTGACATTGGCTCCCTATCAGATGTATGTTTTACAGTTATCCCAATCATGGGTTGTCTCTTCAATCTGTTGGTTTCCTTTTTTTCTTTTTTGTAGAGACAGAGTCTTACTTTGTTGCCTTTGGTAGAGTGCTGTGGCATCACAGCTCACAGCAACCTCCAACTCCTGAGCTTAGGCAATTCTCTTGCCTCAGCCTCCCGAGTAGCTGGGACTACAGGTGCCTGCCACAAGGCCCAGCTATTTTTTTTGTTGTTGTTGCAATTTAGCCGGGACCAGGTTTGATCCTGCCACCCTCAGTATATGGGGCCAGCGCCCTACCCACTGAGCCACAGGCACTGCCCTGTTGGTTTCCTTTGTTATGCATAAGCATGTTGTTTGACATAATCCCATTTATCTTCTTTTGCTTTTGTTTTATATTCGCATCTGAGAAATCATTGCTAGACTAATGTCACAGATGTCCCCTATGCTTTCTTCTTTAGGTCAGAATCTGAATATATGCATATTAAAGTTTATATTAATTTCATTTGCTAGACTCCTATTTTATCAAAGTTGAATAATTACTAATATATGTAGCAATGATTAAATTATCCACATTCTCTTAGATGGCATCATGTAAGTTATTCTAATGGCTAGTTTAGAGTATTTGATTAACTTCCTACATCATACCATGCAAGATGAAACATTCTTTTATTTGCTATATCAAGAAAGACTGAGTTAGGACCCTTCTGTCACAGATAGTACTATAGCATGTAGTTGGTCATGGAGAGGAAAACAATCTTTCTTCTGCTGCTGATTTGAGCAACTTGAACTTGTCATAAAGGGCAAAATGTGTTGAAATTTCCATTTTTTTATTTATAGATGATTTACTTGATAGATGAGCTATTTCCATATTAGTCATTGCATATGATGAAGAGTTATATTTTAAACATTTCACAAGTGCTTAAAATTACTTTCATCTTCCTGAATATTAATAACATTAGGGATTACGGAAACGCTCTTAGCCATTGAAAGAAAGGACCTTGTTTATGGTAGTTTTCCCATTCTTCCTCATATCTAGAGAAATGGTATGATCCATTCCAGAGGGATGTCATGGTATCATGTCTCTTACTTTCTAGCACAAAATAATTTTGCTTAATATAATTCACTGAATATTTATTGATTCTGTATGTGGTCAGCACTTACAGTTGTTAGATGATTTAGAAGAAGAACATGACATGATTTTGCCCTTAAGGAGCTGAAAATTTACTGGGGGTACAGAACAAGAAATTATAAGAACCTGTTACTTAAATTACTTTAATCAAGTATATAAGGCAATCAATATTCTTGACCTTCTAGAAAGTACAGATTAATATGAATTGCAATAGTTTCAGAAAATTGTCATGAAGTATGTAAAAAGGTTAACTCGAGTTGGATATTAGATGAGGAACAATGATTGATTGGATATGAAGAAAAATACTGAAATATATAAAAAGCTATGTAAGCATAATTCTACTTGCAATGCAAATCCAGTGTAGAATTTTGAAATATGAAATAAGTTGGTAAGATAAATATTTACAAGGTTGTTCTAATGCTACAGTTTAAATTAAAGGATTTAGAATACGTGATTAAGGAAGGCCATTACAGTTATCCAGGCTTGGAATGATGAGGATCTCAACTAGAAAAAAATACAAGTAGAAATTAAATATTATATTTCATGGAGAATATGTTTTTGAGATAGAAAACAAATTCTCATCAAATAGATTCAAAACAAAACATAAAACAAGACACTAAGTTGTTGAATTAGATGGCAAAGTCAATAATGATAATTCGTATATCCTCTCCTCAATGTTACATGTTTTTTAGTCAAGAATAACTTAATGTTGACAGGAGAAAAAAATATTTGTAATTTTATTTTGTCACCATTAACACTACCTCCCTTGGTCCAATATTTTGAATATTTCCTCCTCGTGATTTGTAGGAAAGCTTTCTCAAATGTGATACCACACCGTACCGAAAATTGTAGGTAAAAGCTTAGAAATCACATATACTAATACTAATGTATCTTCTCAAAGGTTGGTGTGAGGAATGAGTGATTATAAAGCAACTACCACACTGAGAGACATATATTATTGTGGAATATTATAATTCAAATATATTTACACTTGTAAAAAATACACTACAGTTCACACGGTTTCATTTCAAATGTTTATTGTGTCTTTATCTCTATTACTTCCTTGACATTCCACTTGTTTTCCCTTTGGCCTTGAATAGCCTTCCTGATTGATCCTTCACCTCCCTCTCTTTAACACATGTTTGCTAATCTTTCAAGAGTAAGTCCAGCTTCTGTCAAAGAGATTTGCCTAATGACCTTAAATTGGGTTAAGGCCACATACGATGTGGTATCTTATACATCTTCTTATTCTTCCTTTTTTTGTTTTGTTTTGTTTTGTTTGTTTTGTTTTTGGTAGCCCTTATCATAGTTATGCTTAAAAAAACTTATTCTATGGCCTTATGATTGCCATAAGGGCGAGATTGTGTGTGTTCTTTCCACTTCCCTAGTCTCAGCAGCTAACACAGTACCTTTTCACAGTATGGAATAAAGTATTTATTAAAGGAATAATGGGATAAAGGCAGACAGATTAATTCTCTGTCTTGTTCTCAGTGATTGTAGCTATACCAGGTATTACCGCACCCTTTCTATGGGCTCATGGAGCATGCTTCCCTGTGTTCTCATGCAGAATCAGTGGCTTTGTCCTCTGCGTAGGACTTTTATTATTGTAATGTGTATTAATAAATACAATATTTACTAATCCTCTTTGCATTCTCTTTACAGGGCGCCATTTGTGCCTGGGAAATAAGCTCTTTTTCTTGCAAAGAGTAATGCCATCAGTCTTATCAGCTGAGTAACAAAGGGGTTGTTTCATTATCTCTCTGGGCCTGTTTCTTCAGCTCCCAAAAAGAAAAAATATTAGTCAAACAATGTATAGAGGAAAAAAAAAGAGGATTTAATAAGTCAAATTAGGTAAGATCAAGTGCATCAATTTACATTACACAGTATAAGAAAGCTGTCAACACACTTTTTCCCCCTTTTTATTCCTTTATGCTTTTTCTCCTTCTTTACACTACCCTTTCTGTCTCCCTTCCTTTATTTCCCCATTGTTTATAGTTTGTGTATGTTAAATTTGTGTCGTAAACACTAAGGATAGTATCAAAGTGTCTGAAACATTTCAGCCACTCAATGAACATTATCGTACACACAATCATTGAATGAATGACAAACTTCACAAGATAACTTACTTCTGTTCATTTTCTGAATCATAAAATATGTGTGGTGATGTTTTGATATAATCAAAATTAGGAAGGACTCCTCTGTTAACTCAAAATGACCCCCTCATCTCTTTGCTCCTTATAGATAAGAGAAATTTTATTATTTAAGTTTTCAGGGTAAGAAAATTCATTTTATGGGTAAGGGAATAGATTAGAGCAACAGTACTTTCAAAGCAGAGTTGCAATGGTTTTCACACTATTTTTTTCCATCTTTCCTTCTTTCTTTAATTTATTCCCTCCTTCTTGCTTTCTTTTTCTACACTCTCCTTTTTATATATGATATTAGTTGAAAAAAAATTTTAGTTGTCTTTTATCAAGTTGAAGAAATTATCTTCTCTGACTAGCTTGATGAAAATTTTTATCAGAAGATTTTATATCTTCTAAAATTAGTTTTGTGTATTAATTGACATGATTGTGTAATTGTTATGCTTTATTTAAATAAGAATTATATTATTTGATTTTTCAAATGTTAAACTCTTCTGCATTCTCTTTTAATGTATCACTGAATTTGGTTTCCCCACATTACCTTACTGATTTTCATATGTAGGTTCAGGAGACACATTGGTTTGTAGTTTTCTTTTGTTGTTGTTGTTTTTTTTTTTTTTTGATTCATTTTGTTTTAATCCAGACTGCCAACAAACATGTTTATAACCCCAAATTAGATGTAGATAGCAGTGCAAATAAAGTCATCGCATTCAAACATGGGAATAAATAGTGAAAGTTTAAATTCCAACCTGCAGATATTCTTATCTCTTCCAATGCCTACAGCCCTTGCCCACAATTTCTTTTGTTGTTTGTTTGATGCATTTTTTATTGGCTTTCCTATCAAGGCAATCCTGGCCTAATCTAATAATCTCCTCTCTTTTCTGGAATAATACATCCAACACTGGCATTATTTCTTGTCTAAATATTTGTTAGAATTTGTCAGTGAAGAAATCCAGGTCTGGAATTTTGTGAAATTAGTTTCCTTTTAATTTAATTAATGTATTTGTTAAAGAAAACTTCAATTTCTTGAAGTTTTTCCCATTCTTCTTTTTTTAAATTAATTAATTAATTAATTTTTATTAAATCATAGCTGTGTACATTTATGCAATCATGGGGCACCATATACTGGTTTTATATACAATTTAACATATTTTCATCACCTTGGTTAACATAGTCTTCCTGGCATTTTCTTAGTTATTGTGTTAAGACATTTATATTCTTCATTTAGTAAGTTTCACGTGTACCCTTGTAAGATGCACCATAGGTGTGGTCCCACCAATTACCCTCCCTTCACTCATCCTCACCCCTCCCGTCCCTTTCCCCTTTCCCCATATTCTTAGGTTATAATTGGGTTATAGCTTTCATATGGAAACTATGAATTAGTTTCATAGTACGGCTGAGTACATTGGGTACTTTTTCTTCCATTCTTGAGATACTTTACTAAGAAGAATATGTTCCAGCTCCATCCATGTAAACATAAAAGAGGTAAAGTCCCCATCTTTCTTTAAGGCTGCATAATATTCCATGGTGTACATATACCACAATTTATTAATCCATTTGTCAGTCGATGCGCACTTTGGCTTCTTCCATGATTTAGCAATTATGAATTGGGCTGCAATAAAATTCTCATTTTCTTGAGTCATTACAGTATTGTGTGTTTTCCTAGGAGCATATCCATATTGTCAAAGTTGCACAATTTGTTGGCATAAAGTTGTTCACAATATTTGCTTATAACTTTTAATGTCTAATACAAATAGTTATATAATGATGCAATCCTGATTTTGGCTACATGCTTCTCTCTATATATTTTCTTTTTGGTGGGAAGAGGGTAAGTTTCCAAAGAATAATCAATTTTGTTGTTCTTTATTTTTATTATTTTTATTTGTGGTCAGTACTGAACCCTCTATCCTCTTAAAGAGATCTATCCTCTTAAACTTTTTTAAGTATACAAAATATTATTGTTGACTATAATCTAATGTTGTACAGAACACATCTCAAACTTATTTATCACTCCTTTTATTTACTTTTTAAAATCAGTAAGTGACAAGCTATACCTACTATGAGGTGTAACCTGATGTTTATTACATGTATACATAGTGAGATGATTAAATAAAAAGAATTACCAAATCTATTGTTTCATCTCACCATTTTTGTGATGAGGATATTTCATAACTCTCTTAGCAATTTTTATATAGTCTATACATTATTATTAATTACAAACAATGTGTTGTACAGCTAATCTGCAGAACTTATTCCTCCCATCCAACTGGGTGAAATTCTGTTTCCTATATTTGAAATCTCCCACACCCCACTGGTAACCAATCCCCCAGGCACTGGTACCCATCATTATGTTCTTTGCTTCCATAATTCCAGTTATTTCAGATTTCACATGTAATTGAGATGATGTGTATTTGCCTTTTTTTTCCTGACTCATTTCATTTATGCCATATTTTCTTTATCCACTCATGCATTGATATACTCGTAGGTTAAGTCATATCTTTGCTGTTGTGAATAATGCTGCCGTGAATAAGGGAGTGTGGGTATCTCTTTAAACTACTAATTGAAACTCCTTTGGTTGTATACCCAGAGATGGGATTGCTGGATTATATGATAGGTCTAGTTTTAATGTTTGAGGAAGCTCTATAATGTTTTCCATAAGGGCTGTACTCATTTATATCTCCACCTACACTGTATAAGAGTTTTCTTCTTTCCACATCCTAAACATTTATTACCTTTTGTCATTTTGATACAATCCATTGTTTAAAAATTTTATGAGGGAACATCTCATTGTGACTTTAAATTTAATTTTCCTTATCATTTGTAATGTTGAGTACCTTTTCACATACATGTTGACTTTTGATATGTCTTCTTTAGTGAAATGTCTCTTTAGATGCTACATCCATTTTTAATCAGTTTATATATTTATTTGCTTTCTTTGAGTTATCCATTTTCATTTTAAACTAAAACGTTATTCTCATTGATTAGCAACTTCCCTTTTTGAATTCCCTTTGGCATTGTTCATTTATCTACTGGTATTTTCTACCTCTCCAGGCTGGGGACTGTTAGGAACTGGGCTACCCAGCAGGAGGTGAGTGGCAGGTGAGCAGGTGAGCAGTGAAGCTTCACCTGTATTTACAGCTGCCCTCCATCACTCAAGTCAGTGCCTGAGCTCCGCCTCCTGTCAGATCACCGTGGCAACAGGTTCTCATAGGAATGCCAGCCCTACTGTGAACTGTGCATGGGAGGGATCTGGGCTGTCAAGAATCGAATGCTTGATGTTCCGAGATGGAGCTGAAGACACAGCAATCTGCTTCCAGTGTCATTGTCTCCCGTCACCCCCAGATGGGACTCTCTATTTGCAGGAAAACAAGCTCAGGGCCCCCACTGATTCTGCATCATGATGAATTATATAATTATTTCACTATATATTACCAAGTAATAATAGAAAGAAATTGCACAATAAATGTAATGTGGTTGAATCATTCAAAAAACCATCTCACCCCACCCCTCCCAACAGACGATGGAAAAATCATCTTCCTTAAAACAAGTCTCTGGTGCCAATGTTGGGGTCTCTGTTCTAACTCATGGATTTTCACTCTTTTTAAAATAATTTTTCTTACTTTTACTTAGGTTTTATTTTCTCTTATTATCTGACTTCTTAAAAAGGAAACTTAATTTTGTATTTTAGATTTTTATTGCTTTTTACTATACAGGGTAGCCAAACATTTCTTATGCAATTTAAATAGTTACAAATAAAATGGCACACGAACTTTATGGCCACTTTGTATAGCAAAGCTGTGAATTTTTCTGTAGGCATTTTTTAACTACATACTACCATATTTCCATATATTGTGTTTTACCTTTCATTAGCATCAAGAAACTTTCTAATTTCTCTTTTGATTTTTTTGACTCATGATTTGTATAGAATTGTACTGCTTAATTTCAAAATATTTTTGTGTTCGTAATTTTCTTTGCCTTGCTTAGTCTCATGAAATTCTCTGTGATCAGAAAGCACTATTTGTATTTTAAAACATGTTTAAATGTACAGAAAGTTGCTTTATGGTCTAGTATATTATCTAGACAATATTTCATAAGCATTTGAAAATAATAGCTAATTTGCTATCATTCTTGCTTACAGTGTTATACATACACACACACACACACATATAGCTTATGCTTGTAGTCTTATACACATGTGCATGGGTATACACATTTGCACACACACAATTTGTTAAGAGTGTTCTTCAAAACTTCTTTTTCTCTACTGATTTTTTTTTCATTAAATGAATGGCAGAGACATTAAAATCTACAAATCAAATATTTGAATAATCTAGTCCTCTTTTATATCTATGCTACAATCATTATGTTTCTGCTCAAGTACATCCGACCTATAAAATTTCCACTCTCTGGTAATTAATCAAGGTGGCTTTGCAATTACATTTAAAGTTCAATCAGTTGTCAAGCTTTCTTGGGCTTTCACTTTTAGCCTTAGAATCTATGTCTCTTGACAAGTACATGCTTCCCAGTCACCCAGGAAAGTAGGGACAACCTGTCTGGGGCATGGGGAATTATGGATTTTTATAAATCTTTACTTTCTTTTATTTCAGAGTTCACTAAATGCCCTATCTTGGATCAAAATCTCTAGCTAATATACCTACACAATTTCTCAATTGTTTCCTACTCAGTTTGCTATATTTATTGACTATTTCCTTCAATTTCTGTACCCTGCTTAAAAACAAATCTACCACTCACCAAAATATTTCTATTTTCCCAGGCTTTTCTACTACACTGGTAAACGTGCTTCCACCAACTGAGCTGGAAGGATGACAGTCAGGCAGATTGCCACAGATTCTCACTGGTATTATAGAAAGCTGCTACATGTTTTAGGGATAAAAGTTCTCACATTCTTGTTTTTCTTTGATGGCTTTACGGAGAACCTAAAATGATTATAATGACAATTTTGAGTAGCTTCATATTCCTTACTTAGGAAGAGGTTTAGTAAACTTCTTCACACCTCTGTGGCCCTATGTCTACAGTAGAGTTTCTATTCAAGGTTCTTTACTGAGGAAAGATTTACTTGCTTGGTTATTCTTCAAATAAAAAAGCAAAGGCTTTATGTATAGATGTGGAGAATGAGCAGGAATAAAAGGTACAGAAATGCAAACCAGAGTAAACTTGGCTGATGTCTTGAATTTTCCAGGGTAAGGCGAATGTATGTTGTAAAAATGGTATCTCTGTAAGCACTAGATGATGTGCAAACAGCCCATAAAGAGCAGACAGTGGAGGTTAGAAGATGGGGGTTCTGTTTGCTATGGTATGCTTGAAGGATATGGGAAATACAATTAATTTTGGAGCTTCAACATCTTTATCACTATACAAAGAGCATGGGCCATATGGTTTAGTTAGAGTAGGATACCAGAAGACAAGGCTAAGACTTGATGCAGGGACTTGCAGAGTGGGGTGCAGGTGTTGAAGTGAGACACTTTACATAGAAGCTAACTAGGCTATTAAACTAGAAGCCAGATACAAAGCCTTGAAATAGATGCAGGTGTTACAGTCTAACTAAAGGTGGCTGATAACCATGGACAGGGACCAGCTTGTCAGCTATCTAAGCCACCTTACATCAATTTAGTCTAATGTTATTTGCACTGTGATTTTAAATTTTCTCTTTAATCTCCACGACAGTTCCAAAACAACTGTATAAAGTATAAAAATGGGAGGGAATATAATTCTAGGAATTACTACCCAAATGCTTAGCAAAAACCAACTTTTTACTCCTGAATATTCAAAATCTCTTAGTTTGAGGGAGGTTTATCTTTTGGAGCCTGCCCACTGTCCTCCCCTGACCGTATACTTTTACTTTCACCCTTTCAGCTTTCACTTTGAATTTAAATAAAAGCTGCTTGCATTGAACTTAGATGGTGCTTCCTGAAACACATGTCTCTATGATCACCAAGAACTTGATAGAACCTTCACCCACAGGGTAGTCATATTCAAATGCCTGACTATATAGCAGTTGCAGTAGAGTTAATTTTAATAGAAACTTCCTTGGTCTCTAATTTCTCAACCAGTGTTTACGGAGAGGTTGAATTTTTACTTTTAACCAGCTTCTCTGCAGATTCTATGTGGAGCTAGTATTCAGAGGCACTGCTCTCATCCGCTGACCCTCCCACCCAGCCCCTACCCAAGCTTTCCATATGCTGCCAATCATAAATGGACGTTCTTCTTTCTGCACAATTATTCAACACGTATGTGAGATTTTCCTCCTGCATTGTATTTCCTGAAATAAATTGTCTTTTCCACCCCCATTGATAAGAATACCTGGTTCAGTCACTGGATATAGTTTATGTCAGTGTTAGCAGCACAGCAGAAAAGAGATTGCTTACTTAGTGAAAATGCCAGCATGGCCCTCTCGGCATGGGCCAATGATGCATGTCAGGCTAGAGGGATTTGGGAAAATCCTTGCATCACTCATCAAGTTGTCTGTTCACATCCTCTAAGAAAGTGTATTTTTGATTTTGATCTACTACTGACTTTTTGAAAATTGTTAACTTCAAGAGCAAAATGAGAAAACAAAACTTCATATGCTTTCTGGGGTTGTATACATTAGAACTCCTAAAAGAAGCCTGTGATGGCGTGAATAGGCACGAAAATTAAATCCAGGTATAATGAAAAGTAAATGGAAATAAGCTCATAAATATGTCAGTTTTAGCCACTGTTGTTTTTATATTGCAGGAAGTCTGGGGAGCACACAGTTATAGTTTCTACAAAGCATCTCTTGGGTTCCTTTAGCTTAGTGACCTAGAGAACTAAGGTACGGTTAGGTACAGATGCCTGTCTTTCTGAAAATGCTGAAATTAAAAAAAAATCACAGATTAAATTGAAGTTTCATAATTACAGTAGTTTAATGTTCATGCTTCTATTATTTTTTAAAGTAAAATTCATTTAATCAGTCACAGTTTTGTTTTTCAGGCATTTGTGAATTTTGCAGAGCAAGATCTAGAGCTTAGGAAAATGAGGCTTAAGTCACTGGCACAAAGTCACAGGCAGAGAAATAGATGATCTTCAACAAGGACTCAGTACTTTTACAAATTTGCAACACTCAAAATTAGATAGTGGATTGTTTGAGGCAAGTAATTGTGATTTCATTTACTGGAGTGAGAGCTCTTCAAATACCTGCCGGGTGATGGCCTCAAACAACAATAAAACAAACTATTCAAGGTATCTGGTAGATATAATTTATCACAAATGCTGAATGACTTGGAAAGCAGCTCAGAGTCCTAAATCTACAGCAAATGTGAATGCTTTTTCCATCCATCAACCAGTGATATTAGGATGACAATTTGTTTGGTGAAGGCAACAACATTGTGCACACTTTTGATGAAATTTGCTATTGAATTTTGTTAGAGGTCTTTTGGAAGAAAACTTTGTCACTGTTTTATTAAACATTTCTTATTAATCTGCACATTTCAAAATAATATTTGTATAATTTCTAGGTATGTTTTTCAATATTCTTCAGCCTCAATAAGACATAAAGCAATTTTCCCTGGTACTGATTCCTGTCAAATCCCCAGACACATTTAAAATCAATCCTACCCTATTCATCTCTTATCATATCAGAACAAACAAGACATATGAAAGTTGAGCATCTTTGGGAGTGCGGACTATAATTTTAAATGTGGTGATACAGGCCAAAGCCTTAAATTTAAATTAACCACTACATAAGACAGTAATTTCCTCGGACACCGTGCTCTTCAAATCAAGGATTTTATCCTGAATGAATGCACAGTTCTATTCTGGGAAATAAGTATTAATTTAAGTACTTTGGGTAAAATATACTGATAATAAAATAGAATTTACAATCTGAGCCAAAATTTTAGCCAAAATTAGAATGTATAAATGAAACAGTTGATAAGAATGGAATTAAAGAATTCTTTTTTCTTTGAAAATTGTGGGGATTTGTTTAGTCTCTGGAATGGCTGTAATTTATCCTTCTCCCACATGTGTTAGGCCTGATCTTCTGGCCTGGATCTGTGGCTTTCCCGGGGCTGGGAATCTTGATTCTAGGCAACTGCTACCAATTTTCTCCTTCCACCTGCGAGAACTAGGTAAGGCATGCATGGATTAGCCACTGCATTCATCAGAAATCATTTACAAACCTTGGGCCTGTCCATATAGTAGTTACACTTTTCTTATTATCCTATGCCAGCATCTTTGTTTTTGTCTTCTGACTGTTTTTTTTTTTTCTCCTGTGTCCCTCCTGGCTGTTGCCTGCTGCCTGACCCTTTTGAAACTTCATTTCATTCTCTTTTTCTGAGTGTGCGTTATATGCCCCTCTCTGCACTCTGGCACTTTCCCTCTTGATATTGTTTTCCATCTGCCAAATTTCTGGCTTTCTCTGTCAGCGGGAGCCCTCCAGATAAATAATCCTGAATATTGCTGCTACATTGTCTAATCATCATCACTATTTTTTAGGGGTCTCATATGTGTCTAAGTTGACCAGATGTACAATTCAATCTTGAGTGATAGACTCCTGTTTAAAGAATTGAAGGAAGTTAAAGCATCAGGTCATTGATCTATTCATCCCTCTCACTGTTGGGTCAAGGGTGACGTTTGAGGTCAGTGATGGGAAACAACCAAGGTTATCTGGGGTAACCTTCTTGGTAGCTTCATCTCTAGGTAAATAGACTAGTGATGTTGCTCAGGATGAAGAGACTTTGTCTCTTAGATGCTCTTCCTGGGATATTCCTGGCTAAGGAGTAATCAGGATGGACCAGCTCAGCTTTCTGGAGAATGTCACATAGGGGTTAGAACTCTCTGGACTCTAAAATGGAGATGGTTAGTATTTGAAAGATTAGTCTTCCTGTGAACTTCACTTACAAACCTTATATATTCTCTTTTTTTTTTTTTTTTTTTTTTTTACAATTTTTGGCCAGGGCTGGGTTTGAACCCGCCACCTCTGGCATATGGGGCCGGTACCCTACCCCTTGGAGCCACAGGGGCCCCCCACCTTATATATTCTTGGATAAAAGGAGCTTATTCAACATGAGAAGAAACTTGGCAAGACCCCTTGACATCTCTGCTTTGCGTGAGTCCCTTAATGTCTGCGCCTTTGACAGCATGTCACGATCTCTAATCACTGTATGTGAGTCTGGCTTGACAATCTTATTTTCTGAATAAGCTCAAGTATTCAGGCTTCAAAGTGATACTGCTTAGATTTGAGTCATTGTTTTCCAAATTTTTACCTGTAGGCACATTACCTAACCTACCAATGATTGATTTTCCCTCCCCTAAAGTGGAAGATAGTAATAGTTTCTATTTTGAATAATGCATGTAAAAGGTAGAGCAATATATATCACTAAACTTAAATTTACCATTAGATACTATTAAGATTCAATTCAAAAGCTAGGGCACAATAATTACTGACATTTATCATGTACTTAGGACATAACAGGCACTGAGTCAAGCACTTTAAAATAATTGTTCTCTAATTTTTATTACACAGTCAATCCTATGAGTAATAAGAATTCCCACAAATGTGGAAAAGACTAACACTACAGATTTTCCCTTTGGTTTTAAACCATATATCTCCTCTGTGTGAGGCCTAATTGCATGTTTCCTCCCCTCCGGAGACTCAGTGTCTCTAGATCCTTGATCCTCAGAAAGCTCTTTGTGCCCCGGCATCACCTGGAAGCTTATAAGAAGAGCAAACTCTCAACCTCTCTGACACCATCGAAGAAATGCTTACTATGAATCTGCATTTTAACAAAACCCGTGAGGTGATTTATTTGCCTGTTAAATGTTAAGAACTCCATTTTAGCCAGAGTTAGGTGATTCTTCACTATGTCATTTTCTTGAATATATCTGCCGTGATTTCAAAATGCATCCAATGCATTTTTAATTGCTGCAGATTGTTCCAGAACTTTGTGGTCTAATCTTTAGCTACAACCTTGGTGCTATTTCACTAATTTTCAGTGCCAGTACTAATAAAGGAAGAATGCAAGACTGGGGAAAAAAAGGCAAAGCTTTAAGCAGAAGGAAAACTTAATTGGGAGCAGTCTCTTTCCTAGTAGATATAGTCTCCATTATGAATTACAAAGTTAAGAAAATCACATGAATAAGTTCATGAATAGTTTTAAATGGAAATAAATCCTACATTTTCATTCTCTGCATTTTCTTCTTTTAAGTGAGTCTCTGCAAGTCAAGATTAGATGTGCACCACAGGTATTTGCTAATTATCTAAAATCACTGAGCTTAGGGATATATTAAAAGTAATTTAGCTCAAATTTTGATTTTGTATCTTGTTTGATTCTATGTCTTATAAAATATTTTGCAAAAGTTTTAATACATATTTCACGGATCATACGTGATTGAAGAGAATTGTGCCACTTAATTCTTGGTTACTCTATTAATTGATTAGGAGACTATCTGGAATACAACTAATGTTTTTAGCATCATAGCAATGCTAAACTTCCATGCACATGACATAAATCAAAGATAATGATCAGATTAAGAAATAGATTTTTACCTTAAAATTAATGTGATTCAAGAAAACATTAAAAAAAGTAACCTAAAGGGAACAATTATTTTATAATCCTCAACTTGGAAAAATAATAGTCAGGTGCTGATCATTATTCTTAGTATGTACTGAGACATTGAAAACATGGAACAGTTTTAGACTTATTGGAGTGGAATGATTGAACGTGAGCCAACTATGGTCATAGCTTATATCATTGGTTTGGAGAACGTATTTATTTAGATTTCTCTAGTTGGCTCTGAGTTGAAAGTGGATACTTTATTTTATTTTTTTATTTTTACATATACATGTAAAAAAAGGTTTCCATTTTTTGCCTTCACAAAATTAAAGAGGCTTAAAATTTAATAACAATAACAATGTTTAAGATAAGGACTAGAAACAAAAACCTCGTAAAGAATGAATGAACATAAATACATTCAGAAAAGAAATCAGAGATTTGCTGCATCGAAATATTAAGCAATGATAATAATAATAATGCAAAGAAAGCAACATTCACATTGTCAAATAAGAGTATGTCTATTATAGAATGCTTTGACTCTGAGATTCAGTATGGAATCATCAGTTAACTTCTTGTTTTTTTTTTAAAGTCTCAAAAATAGACAACTAATATTTATAAATAAAAGATAATTTCAAAAAACAGATCATGCCAAATCTTATAGACAAGAGAAAAAGAAGAAATACTTCAAAATCATTCTACTTGATCTGGATACACCAGTTATTAAAATTGGAAAGAATATATCATTATAAAGGGGAAATTATAAACATATTTCCATTTAAAAGTAGATACTCAAAATTTTGAGAAGCTGGCAGCCATTAATAAATCTTCATTGTTCTGGCCAGTTGCTGCAGAGGTGGTTACTTTGGCTTCCTGGGTGGGATGGAAGGCTTGCTATAATGCTATGAGTTGGAGTTCCATTTTCATGTAAGGTCTGGCCATTGTCTGTATATTCACTATCCCAGAGCAGAATCCAAAATATTGACCTAAAATAATGAAAAAGTATGTAACATGCTATAATTGTACTTTAAAAAAGAAGCAGCCTTAAGGAAAGATGGAGACTTTACCTCTTCCATGTTTACATGAATGGAGCTGAAACATATTCTTCTTAGTAAAGTATCTCAAGAATGGAAGAAAAAGTATCCAATGTACTCAGCCCTACTATGAAACTAATTTATGGCTTTCATATGAAAGCTATAACCCATTTAAAATCTGAGAATATGAGGAAGGGGGAGAGAGAGGGGGTATGATGTGTAGAGGGAGGGTGATTGGTAGGATTACACCTGTAGTGCATCTTACAAGGGTACATGTGAAACTTAGTAAATGTAGAATATAAATGTCTTAACACAATAACTAAGAAAATACCAGGAAGGTTATGTTAACCAGTATAATGAAAACATGTCAAATGGTCTATAAAATCAGTGTATGGTGCCCCATGATTGCATTAATGTACACAGCTATGATTTAATTAAAAAAAAAAAAGCAGCCTATGTCACTAGTTTTAGATCAGTATTCTCAAATATTTAAAGTGATTTAAAAATGATATATGTAAGTATATGAATACTTGCATTTAGGCAGAATAAAACAATGCCTGCCAGAATTGCAAGAGAAGTAACAAGCCAGCCCTTATTATTGGGATCATTTGACAACTTTTATTTTCTATCTTGATTGGAGAATAAAGCTACAGCTGGGATGTTGGAGAGGAAATTCAGAAAGGACAGATCTGATAACTGAAATTTATAGTCATCACTGATAAGACTAGGAGCCGGCAATGCAGCCTTGATAGTAGCTCAATGACAGTGGAGTGAGACAGAGAGATTTGTCACTTTGTAGTAAGCTCTGGTCATAACCTGTGACACTAACTCGATAAATAAAGCAGTGAAGTCATTTTAAACAATACTCAGCATTTACACTGTTCCTAGGGCAGTATTGTGGGTTACGATTTTAAAAAGAGTAAGACAGAGGTCAACTTCATGGAAATTTGTACAAAATGGAAAACATACAATTTTATCCAGATGCAAAAATCCACTATTTAAATATTAAAGTGTATTTTTAGAAATAAATGTGGCAGCTAAAAGTGTGTTTTAAGCAGTTAATGGGTCAGCATACTACTTTTAAAGGATAGTAAATTTATGCCTTTGTATACATAATGTCTATCTAATTTACCTGCTGTCATGAACATCAGACACATGCGTAGATCAGAAAAAGGAAATCTTCAAAGTGACTCTGTTACCTCCATTTTAATATATTTCATTTCTAAGTTTAACTTACTAATTAAAAAATGCTATACTTTCATATGCATATTCAATTACAATGAACAAATTTGTAGTTCATTCATTTCTATTAGAATTAACATTTTGATACTTAAAGACAAATGGCATCGGTAACCACACGATTTCGTTTACATTCCTGTTAGTGACCAGTGAAACTCAGTAAAGAATACTAACATTTTCACTGAATTTTTGGAAGCTGTTCCAAGGTCCTGCAGTTTCCCCCAGTATCCACGTTGGTATCTGAACTAGTAGCTCCAATAGCTTTTTAAAGTTCTTCCTTGGTAAAAATTTATATCTATTACAATGTGTGCTCACATAGGTATAGTTAATGAACTTAGCAAAGAGAAACATATTTTTTTTTTTTTCACATTGGATAAGGTTAAGGGTGTGTTTGAAAGAGATTTATGTGTTGAAGAAGAATAAAAGTCATACAGGAGAACTGGAAAAATATAAGGGGCAGATGTTTTTGAAAGCTTCAGAGTTTTGAGCTGGTGTGGCAGACTGGTTTAAAATTATGTCCTCTCTATATCTGTGGTTTGCTTTTGCTTTTATAATAGTTTGCTTTGTAAATGTTTCACTTTACTGATTTACTTGAAAACTTAACTCTTTGAGAATCAAGAGTTGAGGATGAGTGCCTCTTTAACCCCAAACAAATTTAGAATAGCTTGCTCTTTCCTCTCTACGTTTCTTAAAACTGCCCCTAAAAGTGACCCTTCTCCAACGACCTTCCTGGCCTTTCTGCTCATATCCAAGACAGCTCTTCTCTTGCCTTTATTTCCCTGAATTTTTTCTTGTCTAGATAGTCAGTGTGATCCACAGCTACCTCAAGCTTGTCAAAGGCCCTGAAATTAAGAGTACACAGTATCCAGTATCCTCTCATATTGAAACAATTTCTAGGCCAGCATGGTGGCTCATGCCTATAATCCCAGCAGTTGCAAGGCTAAGGAAGGAGGATTTCTTAGGACCAGAAGGTAAATACTAGCCTGGACAACATAGAAAGACTCTATTTCTTTCTCTCTCTCTCTCTCTCTCTCTCTCTCTCTCTCTCTCTCTCTCTCTCTCTCCACACACACACACACATATATAATTATTATTTTTTTAATTAGGCAGCTATAGTGCTGTGTGCCTGTACTTCCAGTTACTGGGGAAGCTGAGGCAGGATGATTACTGGAGTCCAGAAGACAAAGGTTGCAGTGAACTATGATCCAGTCCACTGCATTCCAGTCTGGATGGCAGAGTGGGACCTTGTCTCTAAATAAATAAATACAAAATAAATAAAAATAATAAAAGAGACAGTATCCCATTCTGTTCCTAAAGTTTAGCTTTGCAGCTCCTGCATTCCATCTCCCAACTCCTCACCCCAATGTGGCAAGTAACTTTCCCACCCAAATGATATTCCTCCCTCTCTACAAACACATCTGATGTTTTCCTTTAAGTAAATTTTCTTCCTCATTTTTAAGTGCTGAGTTTTACTCAAATCCATATATCTGCTGCATGCTCTTCTCCCTGTTTTTACTATAGGATGTCTATTTGGAAATTATGTTTCAAATATGCAAAGCAAACATGTTTGGTCATTATCTAAAGAATACCAAACCAGATAACAGCATTTCTCACCTTAAAAATTAAAATTATAGAATTTTTTCTCACTTCAAAGAAAACAATATTAGTATCATTTTCAAGTGCCTGAAACTTTTATCCTTTGTACTTTTGGGGGAAAATGTTCCACATAAAAAATACTTGTGGTTGTGAAGTGAAAATGATGCATCCCTCCAGATAGAACTTTTCTATGTTCCCTGTGAGAGAAATACAGACTGCACAAACACACATTCATTTTTTTTTCCTTTAAACTACACAAAAAGAGCTGAAAATGAAGACGAAAACATTCATGTGCCTACAAAAGTATTAGAAACACTATTTTAAAAAGTCTTGCTGGAACTGTAAATTCGTATGGAAAACAGTCTGGAAATTCTTCAAATAACTAAAATTAGACCTATTCTTCTACCAACAATCCCACTTGTGGGTATCTACCCCAAAGAAAAAAGGCATCTGTACTTGAATGATTATCACAGCATAATCAACAATTGCAAAGATGAGGAATCAAGCAATGTGACCATCTATTGATGAGTGGATTAAAAAAAATGTGAGATACATGTATACACAGAAGCAATTAGCGTACATAAAGAGGGTGCCAAAAACATATATGCATTTTGAGAAAGGAAAAAAAGTATTAAATTGTAATATCGAAATCATGTTTGACTTCTGCAATTACAAGAGGTGCTCAATGTGACTTTATTCATCTTTTGTTATCAGTATATATTAAGTATTACACTTTTAATATAGGTCTTCCTTTTTAAAATGTTACATGTTTTTGGCACCCTCTGTGTGTATGTGTATATATACACACATCTCCTTTTCCTTTCAAATTAGTGCAAATAACATTATTTCATTCCTAATTCTCTGTGTGTGTTTATGTGTATTTGCTTCAAATGACATCATTTCGTTCATACATATATATACATATTTTCTGAAAATGATATTATGTCCTATGCATCTCATAGAATACTTCATGGCCTAAAAGGAATGAAATATTGTCACTTGCAGCAACTTGATAGAAGTGGAGATGGTTAGCCTGAGTGAAGTATCTCAGGATGAGAAAACAAACACCACATGTTCTCACTAATAAGTGGGAGCTCAACGACGAGTGCCCATGGTTATGGACTGGTATAAGGGACACTGGAAACTAAGAAGGGGAGAGGGTGGGAGTGAAGGATAAAATCTTATCCTTCGGGCATAGTGTACACTGTTCTAGTGACGTTCACACTTGAAAACCCTAACTTCAATATTATACAGTTCACTCATGTAACAGAAATATTTGAACACCCTCATATTTTGAAATAAAATTATGAAAATGTAGATAGAATGCACATTTGATAACTCAGCAAAGTGACTATAATCAGCAATAAGTTAGGGTATACTTTTACAAAAACTAAAATTGGAATGCTCCTAATACAAAGAAATGATAAATGCCTGACGTGAAAGAGACCCACCAACCCTGATGTAGTTAATTCACTTTGTATGTCTGTATCAAAACATCACATCTACCCTATAAAGATATACAACTATTACATACCTATAATAATTAAAAAAAATATAAAAGATCAAAATTTTTAAATAATAATGTATTGTGGGACAAAATATACCTCTTTATAATCTACAAAATTTTAGTAATGATTTTTCTACTGATTCACAAACTAGTTTGTATATCACACTATGATAATTGTTAAATTAGTCAAACTAGTTGATCTAAAGTTAGAGAATTAGAAGTAAATGCCTAATTTTTCAGGAGCCATTTTCTTATTTGATTCAAATAACTACAGAACACACACACACAAAATCTTTTACACTTGCTATAAGAAATGTCCATTTTGCTTGACCTACTCATGACATAGGGTCTCATGCATTCTAGATACCTGTACAAACAGGGTGATTTTACTAAAATTCATTGTATCCCCATGGAATTCTAAATCAACACTGTCCTATACAATGAAAACCCAGGACAAAAATATAACTGCAAGTGTAATTTAAGTTTCTGGTAAGTCACCTTCAAAAAGTAAAAATAAACATATATTATTAAAATTAATATCTTTTTTTTTTTTTTTTTTTGCAGTTTTTTGCCAGGGCTGGATTTGAACCCAGCACCTCCAGCATATGGGGCCAGCACCCTACTCCTTTGAGCCACAGGTGCCGCCTTTAAAATTAATATCTTGTAACCAGGCTTTTTACTATTCTACCATGTTTTCAAGACAAAATTGAGACATTTTCCATTCTTTTTTCTTACTAACTTTAGAAATGTAGTGTCTATTGTATACTTAAGATAATATCAAAGATAGAAGAATTCTGTTTCATGATCTCAACAATTTAACCAAGTTTCTAGTGGCCTCCTTATCAAATAGCAGAGCTCTAGATCTTTCACTTTTTCCAAATTTTCAACTGCCACTGAACAATCACTTGACTAAAAATTTGCGAGTGAGACCTTCCACAACCAGCCATATAAAAATACGTAAATGTATTATTGAATTCTGTTTGCTAGAATCTGATTCAATGTTTTTGCATTGATATTAATTAGTGACATTGGTCTATAGTTTTATTTCTTTGTTTGGTCTTTTCCTGGTTTGGGGATCAGGGTGATATTTGCTTCATAGACTGTGTTGGGGAGGATACAGTTTGACTTAAGCAGTCAACACTGTATATCAAATCATCACATTGTATCCCATAAATATATAGTTATAAATTTAATTTAAAAATAAGTTAAAAAATAAAATTGAACCAGCTTCAAGTAAAAAATAACATTCAGATAAATGAGAGCATGTAAGTATTGAAGAGGGGAAGATCTCTCTTGCTGAAGTAAATCATAGATGGCATATTCAGTACATTTCAGTAACCAGATTTTACTTTTGTTTCCAGTTTATAGCATTTGTATTTGTTGTGGTGCCACGTGCAAAAAAATACATATTTTTATATATTTATATAAATAAATATATAAAATACACTTACATATTTTGAAAGATTATCTTCCTTTAGATGACATTTGATTTTATTAACAACTATTCTGGAAATATACTACATTTCAGAATTTTAGGATGTAAAAAAAAAATACTGTTAGTTTAAAACACAGTAAAGAACCATGTTTAAAATTAAACAATAATAAGAGAATATAGATTTGATAGTTACAGGGTCACGCTTTTAATTAGAAAGCTTTATAAGACTTGGATAATAGTTGGCAAACAAAGTAAACACTGTAAGGAGTACTTAGAGTAACTCACAAATCAGTGTGTTAAAACTGCTGGGTTGACTGTTTGCAGCTCACCTGCATACCTGTTTAGTTGACTTCCTTCATTACTAAGCTGTTTTCTTCATAATTGTATGACTTAGCTTTAAATAGATTAAGTAAAAAATGTCTGATTTTGAATCAAAACTTTAGTTTATTATAGCCCAAATGAGCAGTTCACTAGTCCAAGTATGCACCTAAACTACCAACACAATTTTGCCATCTTAAAGATAATCTATTTATCCCAGCAACATAGAAGCCTAGAAAGCAGGTGGCCCTGAAATGAGAAAAGGCATTTTCCAAAACCTTTTGAGAATTGAATACTTTTCCTTGCATGAAGCAGTTCAAAGCCTGGAAGAAGAGCTAGTTAGTTGGGGTAAGGTCTGGTGAATAGGGTGGATAATGTAGAGTTTCCAAGTCCAACTTCTATAGTTTGACCAGTGCTGTTTGAGTGAAGCATTATTTTACAAGAGCATTGGCCTGTCTCTATTGACCAATTTCAGCTGCTAAATCACAAGCAAGTTCATCACATCGTCCAAGCAGTTGCAGTAGACTTCTGTAACGCACTGACCAGTATGGTGAAGCTGGAGTGGAGTATCCCAGGGCTGGACACCAAACAGATCCCATTAGCTTCTTTCTTTCTTTCTTTCTTTTTCTTTCTTTCTTTCTTTCTTTCTTTCTTTCTTTCTTTCTTTCTTTCTTTCTTTCTTTCTTTCTTTCTTTCTTTCTGTCTGTCTGTCTTTCTCTTTCTTTCCTTCCTTCCTTTTTTTTTTTTTTTTTCCGATGAGTATTTTCTTTAGGAA
>CAUYPK010006154.1:0-43567 GCA_963574355.1 Loris lydekkerianus | reverse complement strand
AAAGGAAATAGCAGAAGACATTAACAAATAGAAGAACACACCATGCTCATGGCTGGGAAGAATCAACACTGTTAAAATGTCTATACTTTCCAGAGAAATTTACCAATTCAATGCCATCCCTATTAAAATACCAACATCCTACTTTCAAGACTTGGAAAAAATGATTCTGCATTTTGTATGGAACCATAAAAAACCCCGTAGAGCTAAGGCAGTTCTTAGTAATGAAAACAAAGCTGGGGACATCACCATACCAGTTTTCAGGCTGTATTACAAGGTGATAGTGGTCAAGACAGCATGGTACTGGCACAAAAATAGAGACATAGACATTTGGAATTAAATAGAAAACCAGGAAATGAAACCAACAACTTACAGCCACCTAATCTTCGATAAACCAAACAATAGCGTCCACTGGGGGAAAGACTCCCTATTCAATAAATGGTGCTGGGAGAACTGGATATCCACATGTAAAAGACTGAAACTGGACCTATACCTTTCTTCACTCACAAAAATTGATTCAAGATGGATAAAGGACTTAAATTTAAGGCATGAAACAATAAAAATCCTCAAAGAAAGAATAGGAAAATTCTGGAAGATATTGGCCTGGGGAAAGACTTTATGAAGAAGACTGCCATGGCAATAGCAACAACAGCAACAATAAACAAATGGGATTTAATTAAACTGAGAAGCTTCTGTTCAGCCAAGGAGACAATAACCAAAGAAAATATACAACCTACCCAATGGTAAAGGATATTTGAATATTTTGAATCAGACAAAAGCTTAATAATCAGGATCTATACAGAACTTCAATTAATTCACAAGAAAAAAAAAAAAAAACACAATAATCCCCTACATCAATGGGGAAGAGAGATGAATAGAATCTTCTCTAAAAACGGCAGACAAATGGCTAGCAAACATAAGAAAAAATGCTCATCATCCCTAATTATTTGAGAAATGCAAATTAAAACCACCCTGAGATATCACCTAACCCCAGCGAGAATGGCCTATGTCACGAAATCTCAAAACTGCAAATGCTGGTGCAGATGTGGAGAGAAAGGAACACTTCTACACTGCTAGTGGGACTGCAAACTAATACAACCTTTTTGGAAGGAAGTATGGAGAAACCTCAAAGAACTCATTGTAGACCTGCCTTTTGATCCTGCAATCCCATTACTGGGCATCTATCCAGAAGGAAAAAAAACCTTTTATTATAAAGACACTTGTACTAGGCTGTTTGTTGCAGCCCAATCTACAATTGCCAAAATGTGGAAACAACCTAAATGTCCTTCAACCCAGGAATGGATTGGCAAACTGTGGTATATGTATACAATGGAATATTATTCAGCCATAAAAATGGAGATTTTGCAGCATTTGTACTAACCTGGATGGAGGTGGAACACATTATTCTTAGTGAAACATCACAGGAATGGAGAAGTATGAGTCCTATGTATTCAATTTTGATATGAAGACAATTAATGACAATTAATGACACAGTGGGACATAGGGGAAGGGGAGACCAGACAGAGAAGGAGGGTAGGAGTGAAGGAAAGGAAAAGAAGAAAAAAAAAAAAGAAAATAGTGACTAATTCTTACATGAATTGAATTGAATTTTGACCAAAGTACATTACTTAAACATTAATTTTTAATTCAACTTGTTAATATGTTGTTTAGGATATTGCATCCTCATTTATAAGTGACATATGTTTATGATTTCCCTTTATAATAAAATATTTTTTCCAAATTTAATATCAGGTGTACCCAGATCAAGTAGAATGATTTTGAAGTATTTCTTCTTTTTCTATTTTCTATAAGATTTGGCATGATCTGTTTTTCAAAATTATCTTTTACTTTTATTTATAAATATAGTTGTCTATTTTTTGATACTTAAAAAAAATAAGAAGTTAACTAATGACTCCATACTGAATCTCAGAGTCAAAGCATTCTATAATTGACACACTCTTATTTCACAATGTGAATGTTACTTTCTTTGCATTATTTTATTATTATTGCTTAATATTTTAATGGAGCAATTGTCTGATTCCTTTTCTGAATGTATTTATGTTTGTTCATTCTTTATGAGGTTTTTGTTTCTAGTCCTTATTTTAAACATTGTTATTGTTATTAAAATTTAAGCCTTTTTTAATTCTGTGAAGGCAAAAAAAAATGGAAACCTAATACACACATGTATATGTAAAAATAAAAAAAAAAAGAGCTTAAGTATAGATACTTTAAAACTTTTCTTCATCAAGGTAGCCCTTGCACCAATAAGAACGGGCTTTTTAACCCTGGTTGTATTTATTTATCTTCAGTCCGCTTAACTAGAACAACAGTAGGGACTCTGAAGTTTGGGTCCACATGAAAAACAGCATCAATTCTGGTAACACCACCTCTTCTATGCTGTGTATGCATAGTAGGCATTCGGTAATTCTTTGCTGGCTAGTTCATTGATTGAATTTAGGATAGCTTTTACTCGTTTAACAGTGAATCTACAAGTTACAAATTGGTTCATTTCCTAGTGGAATACAATTGCATTTCATGCAAACTGTTAACACCAGTTATTTTAAATTCTCATCTTTCCGTTCCCCGTGAAGTTCTAAACAATAACAACAAAATTGAATGAAAAATTGTGTTACTCACTGACTTCTAACACTCAAAACAAATCTGTTTTTCAACTAGATTCACTCCATAATTTCATTACATTCTGAGAAATAAATTTAGTTGGCTTTTACCAAAAAGGCACAATGGAAATGGGTTGGTGCTAGACTTGGTGTAATCTTTAACACAAGTTATTCTAATTCTGGCTCTTAATATAAAAGAACAATTTTATGTTTGAGGATCTTGCTGCATCTTAAATAGAAACACCATGTTACTATATATCTAGAAGCTATGTCTGTAATATTCATCACTGCATTAATTCATAGGAATTTCCCCCTGAATATTATGAAGAGAGGCAATGCATAATCTCTTTTGGAAAAATTCATCTGGAGTTTCTCAATGGTTATTTTGGGAAAGAAGAGAGCTTCATTTCATGCTTTAAATTTTATAAACCAGACTGCTGTAACATTTTTCTTATTGGAACTTTGAAGAATGTAAGGTGATTATTCCCCTGAAGCAAAGGTGTGGGTTAAAATGGCTTAATAATATTTTATAATTGTATCAATAATAAATTGTCAGCGTCTGAGTAACTCTTACCTCCAAATCTGACTGGTGAGAGAAGGGGAAAACTATACTAAGAATTAGTAGAGTTGGCATTTTTTAAAGCTTATGCATGGTAAGTACAATAGTTACTTATAAAAAACAACTTGTAGCATTTATCCCACATTAGGGCTAGACTGTGTTAGGTTAAAAAATGCAAGTGAGACTCCATTTTGATTCTTTGTGGCAGTATTAATAGAATTTACCCACAGGAAGAAATGGATACTATTGGGAGGATTTCTTGCCTTTTCTATCCTATTAAGATGCTAAATGTAAACAGATTGACAAATCTGATTCTATCACCTCCAATGGGTAGATTGAACTCTTGTCTGTGTTTATAGGCAAAGCATTTGCCAGGATTGTTAAAAGATTTGCCACAATTGTGCCCAGCTTGTAGGTAAAGGGCGACTTTGAGTCACAGCAACACCTCTCTGAAGTTGCTCCACCTTGAAGATGTTATATCAGTCCAGCCTGGACAGTACAGCTATCTGCTTGTTCATTTACACAGACACATATGCACGCACGTACACGCCTCCTCGCCTGCACACCACAAATACACTGGGCAAGAGTTTAAAGACCTGAACAAATCCTCAAAAGGATAAAAGAGACCCAATAATTTACTGCCTGGACGCCTGTCAGAGGGCATAAATCAACGACTCTCCTCCCAATGCTGCGTTGCTCTCACACGGCTCTCCCCAGCCCTGTGTTATTAACGTGTCAGAGCAAAAGCCAGGAAATGACTCGATCAAAACAGCCAGGGTTCAGGACATTTATCTTAGTCACTAGTGCACAGGAAGGTGACATTATATAAGATCAGATAGCCATGTACTCAGAAATCTGAAAATCAATTTCCTCAGGTGCATGAAATGGAAACTTGATAAGGATCTATTGCATTTCAGATACTCAGTGTTTTCCCTAGATTCATAATTATATTCAATTTCTTGGAGAAAGACTTTCTTCACTTAATAATCCTAATTCCCTCCTCCCTCCTTACACCCCTCGCCCCACTCCACCCTCCCCAATCCCTCATCCCAGGGTTACCAAATCTCTACCATGTTCCACCTGTGTGGGTTTTTTGTTGTTGTTGTTGTTGTTGAACTCTAGAGAGTTATGGTAAATTCTCTAATGAAGTCCTAGTCTGTTCATTTAAAACAGTGATTCCTTCTAGGGCTGAGTTGCGTTCTGCTTTAATCCTGCGTCTTCCCTGTGTCCACTCTGCAGGCGCTGAAGATGCTCAGCGTTTCTTCTCCTGCGGGGTCCTGGCTGGTCCGGCCTGTCTACCTCACTCCATAACGGAGCCATAGTTTATTTCACCAGAAGGGTGGGTCATGTTCAGGCTTTGGTGGGGATTTTTTGTTTTATTTCAGAGGCTGGTGATCTGCTATTTAACAAGCCCCCTTTGCTACATGTTTTTTGTCAGTACTTTTATCTTTTCGATTTGTTTTTATTTTCATGGATGTGGGGGTACAAATCTTGTTACACTGAAGGGTTGCTTAGTGGAGAAGTCTAGGCTTTTAACACACCCATCACCTAAAAAGTATATGTTATACCCAGTGGGTACTTTTTCAACCCACACATTCTGTCTGCCTTCCCCTTTCTGAGTCCAGTCTAGAGTCCATTAAGTCATTCTGTGTGACCCGTCTACCCGCTGCTTAGTTCCCACTTGTACGTGAGAACAGGTGGTATTTGGGGGTTTGCTCCTGGGTTACTTTACTGAAGATAATGACCTTCAATTCCATCCAAAATGACTTCGAAAGACATTGCTTCCTTTTTTAATTGTCTGAATAGTACTCCATGGTGTGCGTATGTGTATACACAGGGATGTATATGTACACACATATATCACATTTTCTTTATCCACTCACCTGTTGGTAGACACTCAGATTGGTTTCATATCTTTATAATTGTGAATTTTGCTGCAATGAACATACAAGCGCAAATGTCTTTTTAATAAATTGAGTTCTCAGTAGTGGGATTGCTGAGTCAAATGGTAGATCTACTTTTAGCCAACTTGAGAGTAAACCACTAAGTTTTGGGGGGGAAAATTGATTTTGTTGCTAGAGCCTGAGTCTGCTAGGCATTTCAATATAGAAAAAAACAGTCCAAAAAGATCTTGATATTAACTACTCCCCATTAGCTAATTAGACAATTTGGACAGTGAAATTAAGTTTCTTAAGCCATTTTTGAACTTTAAAATATGTATCCCAGGGTCTGAAAGAGGTAAACATCCATAGATGCTAATTTACTCCCTACATGTGATTTATCCTTGCAGGAATTTTGACTCATTCTGGTTTGTAGCTTTCTGGTTGAAGGAGCAATTCACACAGAGGCAGACAGATAGAACAGAGCCTCCATCACAGCAGAAACATGCCTTGTGAGCCCCCTTGGTGTCTTGCAAGAGGCCAGGCAAAAGAGAGACTGGTTCTAAATTATGCTTCTCACGATACTTCCCGAGGAGAACATGGCAAATGAATTCAATTCTTTTAAAATAAATTGAACATCTGAAGGAAAATAAATTTGAACAAGCTACCTAGCTTTATGTGTTCCTTTTCCACGATTTCATTGCATTACATTATTTGAATTGGGTCTGGTCAAATTGAAGATAAAACACCTTAGCAAAATTTTGTAGAATGAGTTTTTAAAAGGCAGAGAAAGAAACCTGATTCAGGATAGAGCCATAGCTTTCCCATAATTGAATATCACTTGTATTCACAATATTTCACTGTCTAGCAATGGCAGATTTTGTTATTAAAATAAGTCTAAGAAAACCTAAGTTCAGGAGAGAGACTCCACAGAATGTATTAGAATATTACAGGCATCCAAATGTAAACACATAGAAGAAACTAAGAGATCTGATATTTAGATTGATCTGAAAATCAAATCAGTCAATCTGATCAATCAGATCTACCTCTTTTTAAATATATCTCAACATTGCTGATAATAATGGAAGTTCTAGGGCAATATGTAATTTTCAAGTAATGGACTTGGTACAAAATAAGTCTACATGCACACACACATGCACACGTGCACACTCATACACGCGCACACACATGCACGCACACACGCACACACACACATGTACGCACACATGCACACACACAGGGCAACCAGTCAAGATAGACTCAGGTATGTTTTATCAATAAGAGGGCAGAAATTATCACCCTTTTGAATAGGTTGTTTTGTAGGAAAAGTACTGTGTGGACTCAGATGACACAAATACTGAACCAGAAGTTATGAATGAATTCTGATAGTATTTCATTCATCCTGCTTTTACAGTCGGCATATTTATTTCCTTGGAGTTTTTTTTGTTCTCCATTATATCAATGTGTATAAAATCCTCCAACGTGTATAAAAAGGAGTAAAATAGTACTTTTTAAATTTACTGAAGCAAGAAACTAGCACCAGGTAGTACTCTGATGAGAACATGAATAAATATAATACAACCACTACCCTTGGAGTCTTACCAGGCATCAGAGCTGTAGGATGTGACCAAATGCAGAGTGCCTGTGAGAGGTGCTGCAGGGTAGGGTTCGGGGTGACAGGCAGAAAGGCTGGGGCTCAGGTTAAAGAACAATCTAGTCTGCCCTGAGGGTTAGGCAGAAGGGAAAGCTATGAAGATGAGAAGGAGGGGGCTGGCAGTGTTTGCTACAAATTTGGAGAATGCAACTTGGCACCTGGGGAATGTTGGCACATGTATAGCAGCTGAAAGAGCTTGATTTAGTGCAAAACCAGAAGCCAGTTATGGAGGAAGCAAACTCCAGGCCTACAGTGAAGGATTGGGAGGAGGGGCAGTCTCAGGGTTGGATTAGAAAGCTCTGTTGGACGTGCCTGCCCTTTCCAATGTTTTCTGTTACCCCACCACCTAGCATAGTCATTTTCAGCCCCAGAGTCCCTCACAAAGGTCAATGGGGGTACCTGGCAAGTCCCTAGGACCAGGACAGGGAACGGTGATCAAGGAAGAAGGAACAGCCTCAGTAAAAGCTCATTGTGGCTTGAGTGTGAAGCTGGGATTTAAAGTGCAAGGTCATGGTCGGCCCACCTGGGAGCATGCCTCCAACAGGACTGTCTTCTCTGAGCATCAGGGGCTATAGGGCCTGGGGGAAACCCAAGGCCTTAACACAATCACTGCAAAAAGCCACACTGTTTTTGATAAACTTGCTTCAGTGAGAACATGGTTGGCTCTTAAGCTTCTCAAGCAAAGACTTCACAGAGTGTCAAAGACATGTGCCAAAAGCAGGTGCCCGGTAAATTAAACTATACTACAGTTGGTTTATCACATAGGCTTAAAATTATTCAATCTATGAAAAATCCACAGGACAACTTAGAAAATAGGTGAAATATAGGTGACAAAACACGCTAAGAGACACACTTAGGAGAGAGTTCCTGAGCAGTGGAAATAAAAATGCAAGCATGATATTGTGAGCCAGAGTACACATGGAATTTCATATGGTATTTGAGTCAAATGTCTATAGAACTTAGTATTCATCAATTTTTAAAGGGCAAGGCAAAGAAGAACATGATTATATGCTGATAGGTTTCAGAGCCACATAAAATTGTATGAGAATTAATTTTTCATAAGAGAAAAGTGGGGATTACTGATTCCTTACATTTTAACTGGAATCTAGTCCTTGCTCTACTTCTTTGATGGGTTATGTGACCTTCTGAAAGTGACTTAACTACTTTGGATCTCTGAGTCTTTAGTTTTAAAATAGAAATGATACTATCTGCATGTCAACTTTATTGATTATTTGGAGAATTAAAAGATGCCCCACAGATAAAAGCAAGATGCATATTCAAGATAAGGTATCATCAAGGCAGTTAATTATAACTTTAAAATTATCAAGATCGAGTTTATTTAGAAATGAATAATACATTGTATGGACTGGGAATTAGAGTAGCGCAAAAATGTAAGATGCGGTTGGGTAGGGAGGGGAAAAACCCATCATCAAAGGACTGAACGCTGCTCTAGGAAAATCCCCTCCTGTCAAAGCACTAATCACATGAAACAGGAGCAGGAAGTCTCGTAAAGGGAAAGCAGGTCTGGTTTCATGCAGTTGTGAACAGCAGGCCTGTTGAGAAAATAAAGACCCATAGGTAGGGCTTTGTGTACCTCCTGTGTTTGTTAGCTGACAGCACACACACAGAGGTGACAAGCCAGGGTGAGATTAATAAATGACACCTAAGAGCAAACATGTACCCTGACTTTTCACTGCCAAACAGAGCATGACTGGACCAATGTAAACATCCGAACCCACAGGAACCCTCCCTGAAGATGCTCACTGCAAACATCATCAGGAGCCCAGGGACCACTAGGCTTCCACTTTCTTTCAGATTTACGAGTATGTGGCCTTACAGCTTGGATTTTAGCAGAGCATCAGCAGGATCTTGTAAATGGGAAATGTCATTTTACTAATTTACATACAGCACTATTCACCTTTTTGGTGAGTTTTAACTTGGGCATAGATTCTCGTACCTTCCACTGCAAAGGAAACAGACCAATTCCAATACTCCAGAGAATTCCTTCTGGTGACTTTTGTTCCCCTTATAATCACTGGTCTGTCCTCTGTTCCTGTATAGTGTTTCCTTTTCTAGAATGTCATATTAATGAAATTATTCATTATTCAGTCAATTGCTGGGTTAGCCTTTGATAAGCTGTGATAAGTTATTATAAAAGTGCATCTAGACCAGGCTGTCAAAAGACAGCCAAGCTCATGTTTACTTTTTTTTAGAATTTTTTTTTGTTTTTATTAAATCATAACTGTGTACACTGATGCATTTATGGGGTTCAGTGTACTAATTTGATATACAATGTGAAATGCTTACATTGAACTGATTAACAGATCCATCAAGCTTATATTTAGTTGGAGGTAGAATTATTTTGCCGATGTTCTGTTCATTGTTACATGAGGTTCACAAGATTATGTTTTCCTAACAGCTTTTTTTTTTTTTTTTTTAATTAGGCCTTTCTTCTCCAGGATGTCAGTTTCTTTCTTTCATTAGTTGGACCCAAGTTTCTTCTATAAGCATTCACTGATCACTTGTCTTTAAATGAGGATGTGGTACACAATACTGGTGATTTTTTTTTTCTCTCTCTTTTTTTGAATTAAATCATAGCCGTGTATGTTAATGCAATCATGGGGTACAATGTGCTGGTTTTATATACAATCTGAAATATTTTCATCAAACAGGTTAACATAGCCTGCACAGCATTTTCTGAGTTATTGTGTTAATACATTTGTATTCTACATTTAGTAAATTTCACATGTACCCTTGTAAGATGCACCGTAGGTATAGTCCTACCAAAAATAATCCCAGGTCAACAACCCAATAAAAACAATAACAGCTATAGTAGGCTAATGTCCCTTTCAAAGGTGCTCATGTCCTAATCTTCATATCTCAAAGGGAACTTTGCAGATGTGATTAGATTAAAGATCTTCATATGGGGACACTATCCTCGGTTATCTGAACGGGTCTAATGTAGTCATAGGGCCCTTATCACAAGGAGGTAGAAGGGTCAGAGTTAGAGGAAAGGACAAGTGATGACGGAACTGATGGTGTGTGTGTGTGTGCACATAAGAGAGAAAGAGCCTTGAAGATGCAGTGCTATTGCTTTGACGATGGAGGAAGAGGCTGTGAGCCAAGGAATGTAGGCAGCCTCTGGAAGCTGTAAAAGGCAAAGAGATGGATTTTTCCCTAGAGCCTCCTGAAGGGACACAGCTCTGCCTACACTTTGACTTTAGCCATTGTAAACTTCTGACCACTGAGACTGTCAGATGATAAATTTATGCTTATATATTGCAGCTGTGGCAGGAAAACTCATACAACAGACACCAAATAATAGGCATCTCCTGTGTTTCCGGCACTGTGCTAAGCACTCTGCCTGTGTTACCTAACTATCCATGGATTGTCTCCTGGCAAGTCAAGAATTATCATTTCCATTTTGTGGATGAAGTGGCTGAGACTCAGAGAGGGAAGGTTCAGAGCTGCCGTTCAGTCTGAGATGGTCTGACTCCAAAGTTTATGTTCTTACCATATGGCTACACAGTGAAAAGAAATCTCAGTCATGAGGAGTTTGCTCAGAGACTGACATTTACCAAAGGGTGATCTCTCAATATTTCCTTTGCTGTTGACTTGTGGCATGGTGGAAAGATTGCAGAAATGGACAGTGAGTAATCAGGTATCGTCCCTGATGGGATGACCTTTTATGAGTCCCTGTTTTCTTGGCCAGTCTCTTTATCTATCTGGGTAGAAGGGTAAGGATAAACTGACATTTACTTCTTCATTCATCTCAATGAGACTTTGGTATGATATTTCCAGTTCATCCAGATCTGTGGACACAACAGGAGACTGGGCTGCCACCTGTGTTCTGTCCCTTGGATTTTGAACGCCGAACATAGACCTTTCCATTGGATAAAGATAGCTTTAAATTTTCTGCCACAAGGTGTTCAATTTAGAAGTAAAGAGTGGATAGAAACCTTCACAAATAAACCCATGACTGCAAAAACTTGGTATCTCCTGGAAATATATTTATCTTGTTAGTGTTACTGCACAATATTTGCATAGCAGGAAAAAGAGCTTTTAACTCATTTCCTTATCTGGCCTTCTTACTGTAGAGAAGTTTTCCCCCCTGAAGGTGTATCTTGCTATTGAATCTGGCGTTTAAAGGAAATGTCATCAGGACCTGCGATGAAAATTGAATTTTTCCGATGCCTAAGGATGACTTTCTTTAACTAACTTAGCAGACTCCCAGCCTTAAAAGGATGCAGACTTCCTGGTTGGCTTTGAACCTGCTGTTCTCTCCCAGCTTTCAACCTCTTTGACAGGCCTCGCCTTCCACCGTCTCCTCTGCTCCCAGGACTGTTTGGCAGCCCTGCCTTTATTCTATGTTCATCTCTCTCTTTCTTGAATTGAAAAGTCCCTAATCTTTTTCCTCTTGTGGCTGCCTAGGTGCAGAGATTTCAGTCTGGGAGATTGGCGGTTCCTTTTCTCTTATGGATGGTGTGGGTATCTGTTTCATTCTAATACTTGGATTTTCCTAAACTTTTAGGGGAGGATGGCACCTGCCTTCTGTGTAGGTTAAGAGAATAGGGTGGTATGTAAAAATGTGTAAAAATGGAAAAAGTGGCATTTTTTTAACACTCAAGTAAACTAAGCATTTGCTGAAAACCATTATTATGCCTATTTCTTTTTTAAAAATTAACTCATATACATAGATCATGAATACATTAATGCATTTATGGGGTACAATGTACTGATTTTATATACAATTTGGAATGCTTAGATCAAATTAGTTCATATAGGGTTTTACCTCATTTACTTAATGTGTTAAGACATTTATATTCTATACTTAGTAGATTTGACATGAACACTTGCAATATGCTCCATGAGTGTGGTCCCAATGTTATGCCTATTTCAATAGACACCTCTGATTCTGATCTGGGTAGCCGTCAGGTCATCCCATAGATGAATATTAGATGACATTTTGAATAGATTTGGTTCATATCTAGGAGCCTGACAGCATTCTACCTCAGAGGCTGAGCCCTGCACTGACTTGGTACCATGCAGCGTCTAGGAAGGGAAGATTTCAGAGACAAGGAGATGGGATGTGAGGTGAGGTCACCAGATTCTTTGTCCTAAAGGAGAAAACTAAAATTCTTTCCTGTGAGTTTTTTGTTCACCTGTAGGTCTCACACACAATAGGAGCTTCAGAATCATGAACCTACTCATTTACGTAACTTGAATGCAAAACTCAGAGAATGCTCTGGCAGTGAGTTGGCGATGAGGGTGCACAGATGCTGGAAGCTCTGCACAGCCCACGAGATAGAAATTGGCAAAAATCTCCACCTCTGGACTGAAGAAACAGCTGGGAAGCATAACATCCTCTTAGGTTTTTGGCTGAAAGCAGATGCCCATAAACCAAGTGGCCATACAATTTATTGTCCAAGCCAGGGTACTTTTTATTAAGATAAAATTTCCATAGAGCCAATGCCCAAATTTTGATTTTATGTCTTAATGCATTTTTGCATATGTATTTACCCATGTAACCAACCATCTAGATCACTACAGAACAAATTCTCATCACCCCGGAAAGCTCCACCAAGACCCTTCCCAGTCACTAGACAACTCTTTCCCTGCCCCTTATTAAGGTAGTCACTTTTGTAATTTCTGTCACCATAAATTAATATGGCTTACTTCCTATAAATAAAATTATGCAGTATTTTTTTTTTTGCAGTGTTTTTTTTTCCTTTGGCCAGGGCTGGGTTTGAATCCACCACATCGGGTATATGGGACCAGCACCCTACTCCTTTGAGCCACAGGTGCCGCCCAACACACTATTTTTTTTAATGTCTACTCAGCAATTGCAAAGAATAAACTCCTTTCAATAATAAGGACAAATCCCAGAAATATCTTATTGACTGACACAAAATGGGGTCCATTGGAGAATGAAAGGATCGCTATTAATGTAGGTGGGGGCAGCAGACATAAAGGGGGGGTTGTTCTGGGGTCAGAATGAACGCTCACTGTCTCTTTAGAAAATTGAAATATGGAGCCTGTTCCATACAAAGGTGTCTGGGAAACCCACTCCAGGACATAAGCCTTTGCTCTTCAACAGACAACATGAGCTCTATTCCCACTGAAGGCCACCTGCCTTTTCTGGGACTGCCTTCTCTTTGGAGACTACCTATGTGGCCAGGGAGAGGCAGAGAAAAGGGCAAGAGAGTGGGCAGCAGTATGAGGCCCTTCCCATGCCTTTGAAATATCTTAGGGGGCATAGCCCTCACACTCCAGCTCCTTCCTCTCCTTGTAACATGTGCAGAATTAATCCAGTCTCAGAAGTGCTCTCAGCTTCTGTGCACCCTTCCAAAAGCCCCTGTTTCTCACCGGCTTCCACGCCCCTAGCAGAATTCAGGAATCATTAGCATTTGATGATCTTGTGTTTCAAGACTTCAATCTCTTGTACTTTGAAATTGAAATTCCTAAGCCTGCAAGGGACCTTATGCTGACAGCTGACGTATTGAACTCTCTCCAGCTTCAGCAGATCAGAAAGTCCATCTACCCACATTGCTTCATGCGGTGCACAATCTGACAGAAAGCTCGAGTCCAGGTGATGTTTGTGGAACTGTGAGCTGTGTCCACTTCCTCCGTCTTTTCCCCATGTCAGGGAATAAGGTGACAGTAACTTGCATGCTAGTCAACAAGAATCAGGCTGGTGAAATGCCATGCCTACAGGTTTCAGACTCTGCCACTGAGAATGCAGGGGTACAGCTGTCCTTCCTGAAATTCATTTTCAAAATTCCAAATATTCCCTGCTGCCCAGAAAAACTCCATTCTACACTCAGGAATAACTCTGGCCACCTTCCTCCTTAGAGAATATACATTTATTGCCTCTTCATGGTAGTGTCTCAGTTTGTGTAGTGGTCGTAAGTACTTAACTTAGAGACTAATATGAAATAAAATAATGTAAGTATGTGGCATAGTGCCTGCCATGTAGTACCATTGGAATGAACGTTAGCAGTTCCCATCATGAAATGTGGAAAATCAAGACGCTTTACAGTCTGTTTTCAGCTCCATTATAACCGCTGTCTTCTGCCTCTCCTGTTCTATGAACATACTTATTAGAATTGTGCTTCCATTTGCCCAAAATGCCATTTTAGCCTTTCCTCTATGGCCAATTTCTACTTTTCCCATGAGATTCTTGCAGTAGAAAGATTCAGGGTTTTCAGGCAGAGAAGATTGGCCCCTCTTCTGGACTATAGTTTTGTATGTTTCTGCTTCTGATCTTATTAAACAATGGTCCCATATTTCCATTTACGGCTCTTCCCCTGATGTGCAGGCTCTGTGTGGACAGGGAATTCTGGCATTTTGGAGGAGAATCATTAACTTTCATTATATAAATTAATCCCTGTTGTTACCCAGGGGCAGCTGGAGTCACCCTGGTTGGAAACAATGCAATCATAAATAATTCTCATAGTTGAATCATCTTCCCTAGTACTTTTGATATGAGACTCATATTTTTGAAGTCAGTTTATTTCTTTTTTTGTTGTTCATGGCTCCATCTTTTGACTGTAAGACAAAGCTCTCTCACAGCATCAACTGATGCTTTCCTCTTGGCCTTCAAAGTAAAATTCATATTGACCTAATAGCTTGTATTTTTATTTATGGTCTTTAAAATTGGGTGGAAATCCATTTGGAGGTTTTCTTCTGGTGAGGTAAGCATAACTTAATAATAACATAAATAATAAAAATACTATAGTAATAGTAAACATGTAATTATATCCTGTAAAATACTTAAAATAATACAATTTCACTGAATACCACCATTTCTGATATATCTTCCAAAGAGTATGTCAAGTGTACACAATTCTATCGAGAGCTTGAGCACAAATACAAAAACAGTCAACAAACACCCTTCTTTCTCTGTTTGGTCTCTAGACTATCATTTTTCCATCCTGTGTTGGTTCTCTTGTTTACTGGATCCCATATATATCTCTTTCTTGGTTTATTACTTCATTTTTTTTAATTAATTAAATTTTTTTAATTAAATCATAAAGCTCATCTTCTAGTAGTTTCCTGAATGAGGGTGCATGAACAGGATCCTTTTTTCTTACTTGCGCATCTGAAAAATGTTTATTTTACCTTTTTACTGGATTGATAGTTTGGCTAGGTATAGAAAGTTAAGTAGAAAATTATTCTTACTTCTTTATATATAACATGTTGCTCCTTTTCCCTCTTTTGTCACATTCCTAAAACCTTTCAGTGACTTCCCTGTGTCTTGGATATTCTGAAATTCCATAATAATGCACCTCAGTGTGGAATCCTTCCTCTCTCACTCCCTAACACCCTCCATTTCTCCTTTTCCATCCTCTTTCCTTAACTGAAGATGAGCATACTTGATGTGAAACACACACATCTTTCAGTTCTAGAAAGTGTGTTTGTTATTTTTGGACAATTCCTTTCCTTTTCTATTTCTGATTTCTTTTTATATTTCTGAAACATCTATTATTTGAATACAAGGAGTCCCCAAACTTCTGACTTATATACAACTCACAGTTACGAACAGAGGCTATTACAGAAAATCCCTGAGTTACAAACGTCTGATTGATGTATGACTTGCACTAACAAATGGAGGGTATTAACAGGTAATAGGTAAATGTACCTGTTACAATTTACATACAAATTTAACTTAAGAACAAACTTACAGAACTTGTCCAATTCATAACCTGGGGCTGCCTGTATTAGATTTCCTTCTATTCTTTAAAACATTTAACTCAAATTGTGTATTTCTTTGTCTTTTTGTTTTATATTCAGGAAGTTTACATGAATTTCTTCTCTAAACATCTGGATTTCTAAAAATATTTTGTTATAATTTTGGGGGGGTTTTGAGACAGAGTGTCACTTTGTCACCCCTGGTAGAATGCCATGGAGTCCTAGCTCACAGCAACCTCATACTCTTAGACTCAAGCAATTCTCCTGCCTCAGCCTCCCGAGTAGCTGGGATTACAGGTGTTCGCCACAATGCCTCAACTATTTTTTTTAAAGGTGCAGTTTTACTCTACCTCAGGATGGTCTTGAACTTGTGAGCTCAGAAAATCCTCCCACCTTGGCCTCCCAGAATGCTGGGATTACAGGTGTGAACCACTGCACCTGGCCTGTTATAATATTTTCAAAATGTTCAACTTATTTGTAGTCTTTGATTCATCTGCCCTCCCCTCATTATTTTTTCTTTCATTTGTAAAGCAAGAAAAAACATTACAGATGCAATGGCTTGTCTCTTATCTTTTAGAGATAATTTATTTGTAATTGTCCTCTTCTCCCTGCCTTACTTGTTCTTATTTTTTCCTCTCTGGATGCCTTCATAAGGGTCCAGCTCTTTCATCCTGAAAGCTTCCCTTTACTGTCTGGTGGTCCTTGAAGGGCAGGCAGTTCACCTATTGAGGCATACAGTAAAAATCTTTGTGTGTAGGATTCAGAGAGGGTGGCCATAATTAAGTATGTTTGTTCCACTTTAATCATCCAGTGTTGCATCCTTTTCATCAAAGGACCCACGATGTCAGTAATGGAGGTCATGAACTTAGTTCTTTGGGATTCCCCAGAAAGAAAGGTTCCACTTCTCTTTTTTGGAAGCTAAGTGTTTTTGTTACTGTCTAGGGGCAGAGAGACTCAGCTCTCACCTGTGCCTGATGTCTCTGCATCTGGAGGCCAGCTGGCAACATTTCTTCAGCAAATGAACCTCCGTGTTCTTGTAGAGGTGAAAGGGATATATGGGGGTGGGGGGATGGAAGAGGGTGTCTAATGGCCTATAAAAGCTTTATCCTTTCAACCTTGATCCTGACTGCTAAGTAAGGAAGTTGATTACCTAGGTTAGGTAGGAGATTTTTTCCCAGCGGGAAGACCTCAAGGGTTTTATAGGAGGAATTATTCTCTCTCTAAACTTTTAGGTTGCAACTTCCTCCACCTTTATTTCCCATCCTCCTGTGTCTTCTCGCTCATTTTCTCTGTCCCTTTGGTTGCAACCTTGTCAACTTTTACTGCCATTTTGTTCTGGCTCCTACGTGGAAAGGAGAAGTATGTGTGGTCAATAGCTTTTCCCCGTGAATAACTTTTAAGAATTCATCTTTCATCTTAGGAGACCTCCTTTGCGGTGCCCTGTGGATGGCATGAGTTGATGTCTGAAATGCTGGGCTGAAGGCCAGGTGGGGTCTTCTCTGGGCGTTGGATCATTTTTATGCTGACACAGAATCTTCTTCTACAAAATCTTTTCTCCCCAAACAGCACACAAACCCAGAAGACTAAGTGTAGGAGTGAGAGAAAGGCTTAATTATGCTGCCTGTATTGTGCTTTTTGTTCCTGAATAGCATGATAAATGTCTCTTGAAGGGATGAATGAACTATTGAATAAAGGTCTTGCCTGTCTGAAATGGTAGCTAAAGCACAGACAGCAATGAGGACCTTGCTTGATAAAAGTGATATGAAGAGTTGATCTGTTAAAAAATAATGGAGACTTAAGTGTCTCCTTGATGCAACAATGATAGACATTTACTGGGTAATCTACTAAGTTCCAAGACTATATTAAGAACTCAAGTTATCAAATAATAATCAATGAATAACAATCTTACCAATAAATAAGATAAATATGCTGATAATTTCAATATGGCTAATTATAGTAAGTTAATTATAATAAGCTAATAATAATCTTATCAATGAATAAGATGAATAAGCCGATAATTTCAATATAGTTTGGTATGCAACGTAGGAGTATATATAGGCAGAAATTTTTCTTTTGTGTATGTACAATATATTTATATTATTTAAACACACAGAGATAGACACATATAATTACAAAGTTACATAAGCAAAAACCTATAATCCTCTCATTTAAGTAAGGCCCACTATTACTATTTTTTTAAACAAAAGTAAGAAATAACTGGAAATTTTTAAATGAAAAACAAAGACTCCTTTCAACCTCTTTTCACAGTTCCTTTCAAAGTAATTACTGCCAATAGGTTTTATGCATGGGTGTATGTGTATCTTCCTATATACAAATGGAAATATAGTATAAATAGTGTTTTGAATTTCTTTTCCAGTAAATAAATCTTAGAGATCTAATTCTTTTTTTTTTTTTGAACTTATATACATTTTACTCTCATATATATATAACACATAGTAATCAATCTTTCTCAGATAGGTTTCTTTCAAATTTTTACAAATGTAAAATCCTTGCAAAGCTCATCCTATCATGTTTTGCATCAGGTAGAAGCCCAACATGAGTTAAGAAAATCACCTCAGGCTGCGTGCTGCAGCTCACACCTGTAATCCCAATCCCAGCACTCTGGGAGGCCGAGGTGGATGGCTTTCATGAGCTGAGAAGTTCAAGACCAGCCTGAGCAAGAGAGATACCTCATCTCTAAGAAAAAGAACATAGCTGGGTGTTGTGGTGGGTGCCTATAGTCCCAGCTACTTGGGGGGCTGAGGCAAGAGAATCCCTTGAGCTCAGAGTTTGAGGTTGCTGTGGGATGTGATGCCATGGCACTCAACCCAGGGTGACACATTCTGTCTTGAAAAAAAGAAAAAAAGAAAGAAAAAAGGAAGGAAGGAAGGAAGGAAGGAAGGAAGGAAGGAAGGAAAGAAGGAAAGAAGGAAGGAAGGAAGGAAGGAAGGAAGGAAGGAAGGAAGGAAGGAAGGAAGGAAGACAGACAGACAGACAGAAAGAAAGAAAGAAAGAAAGAAAGAAAGAAAGAAAGAAAGAAAGAAAGAAAGAAAGAAAGAAAGAAAGAAAGAAAAGAAAAAATCACTTGAATGATCTCTTGAATTTGGCTCCTGTCTGGTGTCCAGTTTCCTCTGTGCCTCACTCCTGCATGGTATCTGAGTATAAGGCAGAAGTGAAAACGTCATGGAGAGCCTTGTTCTTGAGAACTGTGAATGCCCAGGATGGAAATCACTTATTTCCAAAGAAAATCTTCAACCTCATCTCCCCCAAATTCTCCTTCAGCTTGGATGCAGCCAAGCCTCTTTTTGGCTAATAAAATGAATGATCATCCTCCCTCTCTCTGCTTCCTTGCTAGGGTTGTTTTCAGGCCCATGGTCCATTTGGTTGTGGTGGTTTGGTGAGGGGTGATGGCTTTGTCCACACCTGGGTAAGCTGCTCCTCCTTTGTGCTCCCTTCCTGTCTTACAGGCCAGGGCTGCTCAGTGGGGCTGGACAGCACAGTGGTTAAACATTCCTCTGCACTGACTGGGACTGAGCAAGGCTGTAGAGCAGGGATTTCCAAACTGCAGCAAAGGAAGAACCCTCAGTCAGATCTATGGAATCAGGTGAGGGGCGAGACAAAACACAAAGAGAAAAGTAAATCATGAACATGGGAGCTGAATGGACTAGCAATTAGGTGGAAGAAGCAAACCATAAATGTATCATCTTTTTGTACAGCCCAGCATGTATTATTGGCATAATAAAGCTGGGTAAGCTCAGATGATACCTTCTCATGTGTCTCCATAGTTCTGCAGCCGAGTCTTCATCTTTCTAACTGATCTGTGAGATCCTTGAGGTCAGGGGCTGCATTTCATCTATCTTTCTCTTAGCACGCAGTGGGAGGGTCTGCTCATGGCAGATTCTCAGGCTGTGTTTGGTAAATGAAAATGGGACATTTTGTTAGTGGCCTCCAGACTTGGCTCTGCATCAGAACATGAGAATTATTGTGTTAAAATAAAACCCTACATCTCTGGGCTTGACTCCAGATCTCTTAAATCAGAATCTGTAGGACAGGCCCTAAGAAGCGTCAGCTTTGCAGACGCGATAACTGATTGTTTCTTATGCATCCAGCCTGCTCCATGGTCCAGGGTATGAAAGCCAGCTCTTTATACATTATCTATCATTAGCAACCCCCAGTGTTCTGGGAGTGGCAAATGGGACACATTCCTTAATGAAGATCCCTACCTTCCGACTGTTCAGCCAGTTCCCCCTTGTCAAGGACTGCAGAGGGATTTTGTAACATGTTGCTATGTGAAGCCAGAAAAGGTATTTTTTTTTTAAATTTTCTCAGGGATCTAGGTCATGGACAGGCTGCAGTCTGAGTGTGCTTGGTTGTTCTTCCCAGAAAGTCACATTCTTTCCGAGATATTTACAATGGCAGAGATAATGGGTTATTGATGAACCAATCAGCTGGGATGGCCCCTGGTGAATTAGCTGTTGGCCACTAGACTGCTTGGGATAAGAAACTATTGCTGAGCTCAGCAGTGTCTGGGAAAGGTCTAAATCACACCCATCACTTCCTGCAAAGCCAGTAATCTCTCTTAAAGGTGCTACCACAGCCAATGCTTCATATAGGGAAGCAACTTATTTAATTTATAGTTAGTTGAAGGCTTGGAGCTTTGGAATCAGACAGATAAATATTTTACTCCTGGCTTCTCCTTTCTTTCCTTGCTGTGTAACAAAAGATAAGTTACTTAAGGTCCCCAAGTTTCAGCTTCCTTGTCTATGAAATGATAATCCTGATACTAACTCTGCACAATGGTTGTGAATAGTACAAAAAATGATGACTACAAAGCATTTCACCATTTACAGGCATGTTCACATTTGTTATTTCATTTAAATCTGATCATAATCTTGTGAGATACATGTATGTAAATGTATGTATATACATGTGTCTGTACATGTGTGTATGTGTATATATATATATATATATATATGTAATTAGTTAATTTTTTTTTAAGAGACAATGTCTCCTGTCATTCATCATGCAGGCTAGTGTGCAATTGCCTGATCATAGCTCATTAAAACTGCAAATTCCTGGGCTCAAATGAACCTCCTACCTCAGCCTATTGATTATCTGGGACTACAGGTGCATGCTATCATGCTCAGTTAGTTTTTTAAAAATTATTATTATTTTCTAGAGACTGGTGTTTCAATGTGTTGTCCAGGCTTGGCCTTCCAAAATCCTGGGATTATAGGCAGGAGCTACAGTTCCTTTTTTACACATAAATATTATAAGGTTCAAAGTGTTTGAGTATCTTTCTCAAGAATCAGCCTTCCCCTCAACCCAAATACATTCATATTTGGAGACAAATATTCAAGAGCACAAGTGATTTGCCCAAGGTCACATGGTCAAAAAATGCCAGCTTAATAGCATCCTATAAGACTTAACAACAAAATCTAAGTTGCATATTTTGGCTTTCAAGGACTTAATTGAACTGGTTTGCAGCTATGTGTCTCTCTAATCATTAGAGGTTGCCAAAGAGGCCCAGTTCTCCACCCTTCCTGGTCTGCAGCCTCTTTGCTGTATAAATACATAGTTCCCTCACACTCTGAGTCAGCTCAGGCATGTGGCTTGCTTTGGCTAATAGAAAGAAGGTATGTAGTTCTGAGCCCAACCCTCAGTGGGCCTGGCATGCTTTTTGGCATTCCTGTGCCTTTGCCATTAAAATGAGAACATGACTGGGCTAGGCTGCTGGAGGATGAGTGATATGTGGCTCTCTTAGAGCCATTCTCAAGCTGGCCCTAGATGCATAAACAATAAACATACGGTTATATACTACTAAAGTTTGTTGTGTGTTATGCAGTATTGCTGTTCCAAAGGCAGCTGATTCACTCACTTCTGTGGTGTAGTCTCCCTCATGTAGTTTGTTATATCCACACTGGCTTTCCTTCAGTCCCTGAAACAAGACAAGCTTTCTCTCCTTAGTCCATTTGCAAATGTGCTGCTCCACCCAGAATATACCCCTCACCACTCTTTCTGCACCACTCTTTCTGCAGAGCTGTTCTTTCCCTTTCTTTCTTTGTCATCCTTGAAATCTCAGCTTAAATGCCTCCTCCTCAGAGATAACTTCTTTGACTAGTCTGTCTGTGTAGGACATATTCTCTATTATTGTGTCTTGTTCTTTTCTGTCACAGCTTATTATAATTTATAATCATACAATAATTTTTTAGCTTGATAAACTCCACCATGACAGGGCTGGTGCTTGGATGTTTTATTCACCGTTCACTTCTTAGCATACAACACAGTGCCTGGTACTGAGCATGTTCTGGGCACATAGAGCTATTTGGTGAGTAAATGCACACAGAATGAGAAAATTGGCAGGGCTAGAAGTTCAACCCTTCACTCTTCCTCTCTTTCTCTTGTGCCACCGTTATGGCTTTGTTGAAGGTTTAGGACTTATCTGTCTGTGAAGTACTCTATGTAAAATGCACAAATCCCTGATAATGTTTACTCTTTTTAGTAGCATGTTTTTTAAACCAGTTTACATTCAAGTGAATAACTTAACACTTTTAGAGATTATCTGACAGTCAGCTGAGAGAAGACACAGGAAAATGACTTAGTGTAGATCAGAATATAGAGAGCTAAAATCTTCAGGAGGGAAAAAGAATGACATTTGAGCACTATGCCCCCATACGGCAAGGGTGCCAGGTACTCCTGTAGCTACTTGGGGGGTTTCCAGGTTTATTATAGAGGAGAGACATCTAGATACAGAAATTCATTTCATTCTGGGCCATTATTCAGTGTCTTCTATTGCTTGAATGTAGACACCCTTGGATCCTTGCTGCCTAAAATTCTCAGTCAGTGTTACTCTGGACCAATGTCCAGGAGGACCATAGCCTTGGAGACTCAGCTATTTCAAGTTTTATTACATTTCACAAGGACAGAGACCAGGAAGGTGGATGTTTCCTACACTCCAGTCAGAATATTGAGTAAACTGTTTATCACTGAGAGCCTTGTAGTGGGGTGGAGGAATGTGACAGGGAAGATCAGTTGTAGAGAACACACAAATCAAAGATAAAATTCAGAATTTCTGCAGTAGGGCTGGGGAACATCTAACAAAAACAGGTTATCTGGTGGTCCCAAAATGTAGATGGCTTTTACAGGACTTATAGTAGAGAAAGAGAATGAAATAATTCACAGAATAGATTCTACCTACTGCTCTGGTTGTGTAGAACGTTGCCTCCAATGAACAGAAATTTCTAGCGGAGGATGACTTATTGGGCTGTGATAATCCCATAGCAATGATTTCTAAAGTATGTCCCCTAGTGCAGCATTTTGTAATAAATTAATATGAATTCCAGAAAGAAAAGAAAATTCTCTGTTGAACTAAATCATGAAAGCATTGCATACTTTATCTTTCTTTTGGAGAGTCACATACTTATTTGCATATTAAAGGTTTTGAGAAATCCTGCAATAAGAATATCTTTCTTAAAATTTTTTTCTTCAATATTTTCACCTTTTTCTAAACTGATTTTACTATGGAACCAACCATCTTCCTTCCTTCCCTTCTTTCCCTTCTCCCTCTTGTCCTTTTCTTCCTTTCTTTCTTATCTTGTTCAATGTCAGTTAACATTAACCTGCAAATCACAGACAGTGAGCCATTGACCTTGAGAAATTTTTCCAACGTGTTGCATTTGTGCTCATGGTTACAATAATACAAAAAAAGCAAGACGGTTATTTGTTGAGCCTCTCCCATGTACCCATTATTGTGCTGAGCACTTTTCTGGTCCCTGAACTCATGTTATTTTCAAAACCACAGTGAAGTTAGAAAATTATCATTTTTTTTCAGATGAGGAAACTAAGGCTCAAAGAGGTTGGGTTACTTGTCCAGAGACACACTGATGACAAAATTATATGTCCATGGTCAAATCCAGTGTGTCCACTCTCAAGTCTTCTTTTTCAGCCTTCAAGTTACTACAGTCTGGGAAATAAGAGGTAGTCTCCCATCCCTATCTGACCCTAAAACCCCGTAACTTCTGTCTTTTAAAAATTTATTAGTACTGTGTCTTTATTTCAGCTGAGATATACTCACTAAGGAATCTAAATAACCTCTATAAGTTGACCACATAAGGGACTAGAACAAACTGGTCAATATATGGAGGTGGTCACCATAAGGAACTAGGCCTACTGTACTGATATGTACATGTGGTGCATGTCTAGTCTACGAAACTTAGGTCAACTTAAGGAGGTGGTCACTGTAGGGAAGTCGTCAGTTATGGAGGTTCTACTGTATTTCTAAGAGATATACAAGTTCAACTGTCACCATAAATCAAAGAGATGCACTGAATCCATACAAGCTTGGTGGTCTAAGAAGTTTGTGCTTAAACAATTTTTATTTTCTCTGTGATGCATGGATAAACACTGTAATTGTATCTTCTGGTTACATGGTATGTATAATTATATCTATTTACCAGTTAGTTTTATTTTTCTAAGGAAAAGTACACAGCCTGCTGAGACTATTATGAAGAATAAACAGTGCTGTCCTCATCTGTGTCTGTGTTGTAGATATTGCATATCCCAGTATCCTCCCAATGTTTTCACACAATGTAGGTCTGCTCTGGCTTTGTGCCTGAAGTCCTGTGGAACACCACTCACTCTCCTCTGTTCTGCTGACAAAAGGGACTAGCTCCTAGTCCCTTTCACCTCATATGTGCCTTACCTCATGCTTCCTGTTCTGTTTATACACTACAGTGGAGTAGAAAATTCAAGGATTTGAAACCAGACAGAATAGGATTTCAGCTCTATTTTTAATGCTTTTGCTTCCTGGGCTAAGAACTTTCATGTATTATCTTATCCTATTTCCCAATAACTTTGTACCTGGATAGTAGGTTCTACTGTGACCTAACCCCTCGTCTTTTACAGAAGAAGAGATGGAATTTTAGTGGGAAGTAGCTCAGTGGCCCAGGTCATCCTATTTGAATGGTTCACTCCAGATAGAGAAATGATGTATTATTTACCTCTCGCTAACAAATTACCTCAATATGCAGCAGCTTAAATAGCAGCAGTAATTATTTCACAGTTTCAGTGGGTCGGGAATCCTAGCATGAATTAGCCTTTACCTTTGTCTTACATTTTCTTGAAAGACTGTACTCCAGGATTGGATGAGGATGCAGCCTTGTCTGAAGGTTTGGGGGAATCTACTCTCAAATTCACTAATGAGGTTGGGAATAAGCTCTTAGTTCCTCAAGAGCTATTAGTTGGATATCTCCCTCAGTTCCTTGCCAGGTGGGCCACTACATAAAGTATCTTAAACAATATAACAGGTTTTATCAGAGTAAGAGAGAGAGAAGATAATTGGCCTTCTGTATCTATGGGTTCCATATCCACAGATTCCAATAAGCATGAATGGAAAATATTTCTATACAATAAAAGTAACAAATGCAACAATAAAAATAACACAAATAAAAGCAACACAACATCTATGCATATAGAGTATTATAAGAAATCTTTAGGTATTATAAGAAATGATTTAAACTAATATATGAGACGTTGTGTGTATGTTATATGCAAATACTGTGTCATTTTATATGAGACTTGAACATCCATGGATTATGGAATTACTTCCCCATAGATGCCAAGGGCCAAACTGTACCAGGGAGAAGGGAGTCCTAGTCTTTTGTAACCTAATCACAGAAATGGTATCTCATAATCTCTGCAGTGTTCCATCTATTAGAAGCAGGGCACTAGACCCAGTACACACTCCAGGGGGGGAGATTATACAAGAATGTGAATACCAGGAGGTGGGAACTATTGTAAACCATGTCAGGAGCTGCCTCTGGTGACTGTTTAAGAGCCTGGGTCTTGAAGTATGTTTTTTACAGGTCCATCACATGGTCATTCTAACCTCAGGAAAGCTATGTAACTTCTCCAAGCCTCAGTTGTTTTGTCTGTCCAATAGGTAAATTGTTGGGATTAAATAAGTAAGGGAACACCAAATACCTAGCAGTAATGTCAGCTTCCTTCTCTAACCCACTGTTGGCTTAGTGGCTATAGAATCCTGCTCCCCTCCCAGGTAGCCTCTGGAGAGGTGTTCAACAGAGGAAAGAACCAGAATGCTGGAAACGGGAGTTGTAGCTTCCTGATTTGCTATATAATTTTGTGCATTTTTCCCTTGTTCTCTGAAACTCTGTTTACTTATCTGTAAATTAGAAGGTTACAAGAGCTAGCAAAATTTTCTCATTTTTTCTGTGCCAATTCTGAATAGTTGACTGTAGATCTCTGGAGATTTGTATTGAGAAAGATTTCAAGGGTGTAGGAAAGTCGGAAGTTAGTTCCTACAGGCTCATGAGAGCTGACCATATACATTACTTACCAACTCTGGATTTGGTGATGACCCATGTCAGCCATGATGGAAGTATTTACACTGTGTGTATTTGTAAATGCTGAAAACCAGGGCTCTGGGCTCCCCTCTACCCCTGCCCAAAAAGCAGATTATTAATCATTTACAGGGCACCACTCATTTCAAAGCTCTGTGAGAAAGAGGACAGTCATTTACTACAATACCCATCCTGTTAAAGCCCCAGGAAGAAGACATGGAGGAATAAGTGACTAATGTGTATTGGCCATTTCTGGTTAGTTGATTTCTGTCATCTGCCCTTCACTGGCACTCTTGGAATGTCTGTATTTTCAGGAAGAAAAATTGCTCACACAGGGAAAAGATTGTTAGCATAGGTGCTGTCTTTGAAATAAAAAGCACTCTCATGCCCTGTTTATCATCTTCTGAGCATGTTCTTTTGCTTCTGTATCTTAAAATTGTCCAAGAAGCTAATAGTTAACTGATGCCCAGACAGCCTTGTTGAAAACGCTGGGTTATCTCTCTGTTTCTCTGAATAGGTAGACTGCAAGCATTTAAAATAATATGAATTCTATGACCTTAGGAATATGTGTGGCTGGGAGCCTGGTTTTTCTCAACCACCTTATGTGGTGGGCAGGGAAGAGACTGTTGCCCATGTTGCCCCATCTCTCCCACACCCTGAGAGCTGAAGATCAGAGATTTCTGAATTAAAGAGTTTTACCAGAGGCCACACAGTAATAAATGCTCAAGCTGAAGTAGTACCCAGGTCTGCTTACTATAACCTTTACTCTTGAAGCATTTCATCAGGGTGGTAAAACCTGGGGCTTGGCAGGGAGCAAAGGGGAGGGAAGTATTCATCCATCCTGGCCATCCCTTCATGCAAATCTGATGGTCTTCAAAGCAGAGAAATATGTGCACAATCATCATATGTTAACCAGAAAAGAGCTAATGGCATAATCATGGACCCTCTACAGTCAATTATTGCAATTACTGGAAGCCACTCTCCTGTCATATTTCATTTAGCATAAAACAGCACAAGGGGGATAAGTGGCACGGAGGGTCCTGTGCCCACTGTGGCTGCTCTCGCTGGACCAGGCATCTAAGGAGAATGCCAACCCCAATAAACTGTTCTTGCAGAAGCCATTAGGCTGGGTGACATGTTCACTTAGGATGACATATATTGATCATGTAAAACACGCGCACTGTATAATATGATTAAACAAACTCGACCAGTTCCAGAGAGAGCCAGCTGAGCCTTGTGCAAAGCCTGGCACTGTAGCAAGAGCTTCCACGGTCTTGGTTGAAACCTCCTGGCTCAGGGTGGGAATTATAACATGTTTCTGTCATTGATTATACATCTGGTCATTCATTCAATCATTTATTCATTCAAAAGTTATTAATGAGTCATGCTTTGTGAGGGGCACTGTGGTCAGTGCTACAATTGCCCCGGTATCAAAAAACTTGTAGTCTGGTACAGGGGCACAGATATTATCAAAGAGAACTTTGTTCATCAAAAATGGAAATAAATGCTCTAAAGGAAAGGATCATGGTTCAATGATGGTATATGATGAAGGTAAAGGGGTCAGAGAAGAATTGTAGCCATTAATATTTATTGTACATGTGTTGTACGTGGGTTTCACAGTGTTCCCTCCCCAAAGTCATGTCCACCTGGAATCTTAGCACATGTCTTGTTTGGAAATATTGTAATTACTTAAAGATTTCAAGATGACAATGTACCCGATTGAGTGTGGACCATATGTCTGACGATTGCAATGGCTGGTGCCCTCATAAGAAGAGGAGAGATCAGAGACACACATCAAGCCAGAGGAAAGATGGTCGTGTAAAGACACAGAGAGAGATTGGAGAGATACTTCTACATGCCCAGGAGGGCCAGGAACCACCAGGCCCTGGACAAAGAGAGGAAGTAGTCGTTCCTATAGCACTCAGATGAAGAGAGCACAGCCTGGATGACATGGTGATTTTAGACAACAAGACTTCAGAAGTATGAGAGAAAAAAGTTTATGTTGTTTTGAATCATCCAGTACGTGCTGACTTGTTACGACAGCCACAGAAGACTAATGTAACCACAAAATGACAAGCATTAGAAACCGTGCCAGGATGTACTGATGCAGGGAAACATTGGACACAGCTTCTGCCCTCAAGTTGCTGAGTCTAGTTGGGAAAACAGGCAAGTAAACAGATACTGAAAATCCTCTCTACCAAGTGCTCCAATTAGAGTAAGCCCCTGGGCTGTGGGAGCCCAAGGTGAGAGCCCAAACTCTGGTTCCCCCATCAGCAGTGTGTAGAGATGAGGCTGACAGGGGCAGCACTCAGTGAAATGATGTAACATTGGAGTTTCTCTCCATCATTCTTAGTTGATGCCCAGGAAGGAAGAACCTTCGTGTTGCCACTTCCTTGGTGTTTGGGGCATCCCATTTCTTCTGCTCCCTTTCCTATTAAACTTTTTATTTTGCTTATCTAGATTTTTATTTTACTTTTTATTTTGCTTATTTATTTTGTTTATCTAGAACTTCCACGCCCATGGTAAAGAAACCCTTCTAGACCCATACACTCCAGGTCTTGAGCCACCAGGGAGATGAACTTGATCAGATTTGGGTGTTCTCAGGTCTCTGATGCAGGCATGGGGTGGATAGTACTGATTCTTTATGGAGATGATACAGGAGGTTGGTCAGACTGGCAGGGAGAGGTGGGGAACTCAGACTAGGTTTGCCAAATTTGAATTATCCGTGGAATATTCAGCTAGCAATATCCAATAAGCTTGGCAGCGTGAGACTGGAGTTGAGGAGGATGTCTCCCCATCTTTCCGTTTTGAGTTCTCTTGTGATTGTCTTAGATGACTTCCTCTGTTTCAAACCCAACCAGCCATTAAAATTCAACTGGCCAAGAAACTAATCGTTAAGCAATGCCCAGATAGCCTTTATAAAAATGCTGGCTCATCTTTCCCTTTCTCTGAATGAGGACAAATTCTATGACCTTAGTAATGTGCATGGCTCAGTACCTGAATCTTCTCAACCGTCTTACGTGGGAGGCAGGGAAGAGACTATTGCCCATGCCCCCACAATGAAAAGGTGGGGCTCAGACTTCCAGTGTTGTGCCATACTTTCCAGAGGCTTCGCAGGAAGCAGAAAAGGAAGGGGTCTTAACAAGCCCTGGTGTGCATCCTCCTGGCTCTTGGAGGATGTTTCATTAGGGCAAATGTAGATTGGAACCTACAGCACAGGAAGGCTTGTTCCTGTGTTTCTATCAGCTGCTTCTTTACCTATCTGTGAGACTGGCCGCTAGCCTAGCATAAAGAGGCTGTCCCAAGGAACCCTTTAAGCCATGCAAGTTCATTTACCTCTGTGGAAGCAACTAGCTCCAAAATTATAGATTTAATTGTTTACTTATAAATTATCCTTATGGGGAACCTTGTGAGTCTGTTTGTAAGTACAGAACACTGCTGTTTGGGTTGTTCATAACCCGGGGACTGCCTGTGATCACAATGATTATGATGATAATCAGGCACTGAGCACTTGCTATTTGCCAGGGAGCACTCAGGGAACCCAGCTGTATGCTGTACTTATATTACTTCATTTAATTCTGATGGCAATACAGTGGGGTTGACAATACCTTTTTTCCCCATTTTCAGTTATGAAAAGGGAGGGGGAGAGAGAAGCATGGAGTAAAACCCGGCTAGAAGTATCAGAGGGAGGGTTTGAATCTGAGTCTAACTCCAGATCCTTCATACTTAACCAGGATTCCTTAATATCTTAATATGAGAAGGAGGGAGGGTGAGGTGGAATGGGAGTGGGGCAGGAGAGAGAGACAGAGAGATAGAGAGAGAGATTAACAGTCTCATTTATCTTGGTATCCCCAGTGCCTAGAATAATCACCAGCTAAGTGGAACTCCATGACAGTTGTTGAATCAGTGATTGAATGAATAAATCAACATATTGCGTAGATGAAGATAAATAACCCACAGGCCCCTAAACCCCTCATAGGCTTGACTCCTCACTTACTGTGGCTCTGCACGTTAAGCCAGCAGGGGCCTGGGCATTTCTAGAACATTCCTTGGGTTTTTCTTCCCCTCCAAGAGCTGAGCCAGGGCTTCACTGCACCATCTTCTTTCTTTGTAGCTCCAATTACCTGCTCATTGGCATGCAAGGACCTCCCCAGCCTGTTCCTGAGAGGGAGTAGAAATTCTCCGAGAATCATACCCATTAAGGCCTTTTATGATCACCATTATGTAATAAAGAGCATCTGGAGCCTGAGAAATTATTGCAAGCTTTTATTTTGTTTTAAGTATAACTATCTCCTCACACCCTTTTTCCCTTGGGAGATCACAAATCATAGCCATCACTGTGCACTCTCTCTCAGGACAGAGCTTGGAGTGGCAGCATCTACCCTGTTCCCCTTACTTAACAGCAACTAAAGGCTGCTCCCATCTCTACCCCTCCCTGCCAGGTGGCCGGCTTCTTCCGGTAAGCTGACCTCACTCCCAGTCTTGGACAGGCATGAGTGGTCTGAAGGCCTCTTCTCTACCCCTTTGTGAATGATCAGTTTAGGGACAACCAGGTGGTCTAATTCTAGCTGATCAATGCCCAGGAAGTATGCTGGGGGACCTTTGGGTCTACTTTCCTTTCTTTTAAGAAAGAACCATGGTAAGAGAAGGCCATTTCTTCTTATGGGTGCTACTCTGTCTGGATGCAAGGCCTGGACGGGCTCAGCCATCTCTCCACTAGCTGGTGCTGAAGTGAACCCTGAGGATGGTAGAGCAGAGTTATGACATCCTTGAGCTGCTCATCCACACCCCTGTTTTACCTCTGGACTTACTTGTATGGTAGATAATATATTTCTGCATTGTTTCAGTCAGATACAGTGAGTTCCTAATATTTGCAGCTAAAAGCACCCCTACTGTTAAAGAACTCCCAGAGCACAGGCATCCCAGAGAGAGGACCAAACTCCAAGGTACAACCTGTTCTCCAGATCAGCAGAGCAGATGTGGCCTTCCTTGAATAGGTAGGTTATTTTTCAAAGTGTCCAAAAGCCTTTTACCTTAGGCAAGTTTTGAATCCAAGACTCTCTAGTTGAGAGAGGACATCAGAGATAATTCCACAGAGTGGTGCACAAACTCAAAGGGCTGGGTGGGTGACATCAGTATCACTTGGAAAAATTAAAAAGCTAAACAAAGCAAAAACAACATTTTCTGTGCAATGCTCTGGAGGTTCTAATTTCAGAGGAGTGGGTGTAGCATGTTTATATATATACTTGGGGATTCATTGAGGGTACAAGAAACCAGGTTATACTGAATGCATTTGTTAGGTAAAGTCCATCTTACAATCGTGTCTTGCCCCCAAGAGGGAGTCACACACCCACTCACTCCCTCCCTCCTTCCCTCTCTCTGCTCTCCCTTTACCCCACACCCCACCATGTACTAGGTCATTAATTGTCCTCATATCAAAATTGAGTACATAGGATTCATGTTACTCCATTCTTGTGATGCTTTACTAAGAATAATATCTTCCACTTTCATCCAGGTTAATACAAAGGATGTAAAGTCTCCATCTTTTTTAATGGCTGAATAGTATTCCATGGTGTACATATACCACAGCTTGTTAATCCATTCTTGGGTTGGTGGGCATTTAGGCTGTTTCCACATTTTGGCAATTGTAAATTGAGCTGCAAAAAACAGTCTAGTGCAAGTGTCCTTGTGGTAAAAGATTTTTATTCTTTCTGGGTAGATGCCCAGTAATTGGATTGTAGGAACTCACTAGCTTGAGTTCTTTGAGGGTTATCCATACTTCCTTCCAAAATGGTTGTATTAGTTTGAAGTCCCACCAGCAATTTACAAGTGTTCTTTTCTCCCCACATCCACACCAGCATCTACAGTTTTGAGGATATTAGCAAATGGAGAACATACCATGCTCATGGCTGGGAAGAATCAATATTGTTAAAATGTCTATACTTCCCAAAGCAATCTACAGATTCATTGCCTTCCCCATTAAAATACCAACATTGTACTTTCAAGACTTGGAAAAAAATAATTCTTCATTTTGTATGGAACCAGAAAAAACCCTGTATAGCTAAGGCAGCTCTTAGTAATAAAAACAAAGCTGGGGGCATCAGCATACCATATTTTAGGCTGTACTACAATTGGTCAAAACAGCATTGTACTGGCACAAAAATAAAGACATAGACATTTGGAATTGAATAGAAAACCGGGAAACGAAACTAACTTTTTATAGCCACCTAATCTTCGATAAACCAAACAAGAACATACAGTAGAGGAAAGACTCCCTATTTAATAAATGGTGCTGGGAGAATTGGATATCCACCAAGGTGGAAAAAGGTGCCTGATCCACCAGCACCTTTCTCCACTCACAAAAATTGATTCAAGATGGATAACAGACCTAAATGTAAGGCATGAAATGATAAAAATCCTCAAAGAGAGCATAGGAAAAACACTGGAAGATATTGGCCTGGGGAAAGACTTCATAAAGAAGACTTCTGTGGCAATTGCAACAACAACAAAAATAAACAAGTGGGACTTCATTAAAATGAAAAGCTTCTGCACAGCTAAGGAGATAACAACCAAAGCAAATAGACAATGGGAAAGGATATTTGCATATTTTGAATCAGACAAAAGCTTGATACCTAGGATCTATAGAGAATTCAAATTAATCCACATGAAAAAAGACAACAATCCCATATATCAATGGGCAAGAGACATGAATAGAACCTTCTCTAAAGACAGACAGACAGACAGACAGACAAATGGCTAACAAATATATGAAAAAATGCTCATTGTTCTTAATTATTAGAGAAATTCTAATCAAAACCATCCTGAGATATCATCTAACTCCAGTGAGAATGGCCCACATCAAGAAATCTATATTTTTAAAAGACTTCTTAAATGAGTCTGATAATAGCCCAAGAATCATTCATCTAAATCTATGCTTTCCATCTCCTCTAAATCCTCATTCACAGAGCTCTCCCTGCAAACAAAATGTGAAATAGGATATCACTGTATACAGCAGACAAAATATGGCTGGATTGATGCAAGGGGACTCTGACATATGCTTTGATTCACCCTGCAGGTGACAGTGGAAGTCTCATAAGACTGCTTGGCTGAGGAAAGCACCTCTGAGAAAGTAACATTATAACTGGAACCTGAAGGAGGTGGGGTTAGGAGAGAAAGAACATTCCAGGAATTGTGGATGCAAAAGCACTGAGACCTGAAAGAGAGTGTGTGTCTGAAGAAAAGAGAGAAGAGCAGTGTTATGGACTGAAGCCCTAACCCCCAATGCAACTGTACCTGGAGAGAGTGCTTTGAGGAGGTAATTAAGGTCAAATTAAGTGGTAAGGCTGGGGCCCTAATCCAGTGGAATTGGTGGCCTTCTAAGAAGAGGAAGAGAGAGAGATTTCTTTCTCTCAGAGCCCACCCTGAGCAAAAGCCCACCAGGAAGAGATCCCTCATTGAACCTGATCATGTCAGCACCCTGATCTTGAACTTCTAGCCTACAGAACTGCAAGGAAACAGATTTTTATTGCTTAAGCCACTCTATCTATGATATTTTGTTATGGCATCCTAAAGCAAACAATGTGGCTAAAATGTCATGGGACATTTTAGAAAAAGAGTGGTGTGAGTTGAATTTAGGAAGGTGAAGGGGATTAGGTCAGTTGGGTTTAAAGGTCATGGTAAGAGGTTCATATTTTACTTGAATCCCATAAGTAGCCAGTGGAGAGTTCTAAGAAGAAGAGGAGCCCAATTTAGACATTAGGAGCTTTCTGACTTCCTGACATGTCTTCTCTCCTCGCCACCTACCTAACCCTTCAGCCTCTGTATGGCATCTTATAAAGAATAGATTCCCCAAGCAGTGACCACCTCAGGTTGAAGAATTCTCTCTCTTTTTATCCAGACTCTTATTATATACATGGAGTCAGGGTGTCTGGCTCATGATTTCAATGCTTTCGCCAGTTACTTTGGTTGTTGGGTTTTACTCCCCAGGTAGACTGTGAACTCCACAAGGACAGAGACATTTGCTTGTGTCATATATGCAGCTTGGGAAATATGCAAAGGAGATTCTGACTTTGCAAATGACAGGGGAGCTGACCTTAATTTCACGTGTTATGAGACCAACTGGGACTCATTGTCAGGATTACCTGTGACGAGAAGCTTAATACCATAGTGTAGAATCAAGACAGAGCAAAGGTGGCAGAGTCTGGCTGTTGTGCACCAGCTATTTCTTGTTTCCTCCTGGACACACAGCTGGGGTTCCTTTCCTAGTCTCCCTTGCCGTCAGGTAGATCCTGTCAACTGAGTTATGGCCGATAAAATATGCGCAGGAGGGGAGGTATTCATTTCAGTGCCTGGTCTATAAACTGCTCCCTGTGTACCTTCGTTTTATTTCTCCATATGAAAGCCACATGCAGAACACTCCGATGACCTGGAGGGCAGCAGAACAAAAAGATGGAAAGTTTGCCTACCTGGGTCACCGCATGGAAGAGAGTCACCCAGTCAGGAACGCTCTTTGGCTGTGGTGTAAAGAAATATTGCATTTTTACTGTGCTAGAGCCTAGCCTCCCCTGACTAATTTAGCTACTGATTATTGATGTAGCATAATTCTAGATACTTTATAACATTTGGGTCTTCATGCTCACAACACTGTAGTTTATTTCCATTTTAGAGATAAATATGAAGATCTTGTTCAACTTGCCTAAGGAATTATAGCTGGTAAGTAACAAAGCTGAGATTTGATCTTCTATGAAAACAAACAAAATTCAAACCATTTCTGCAGTACCAAGCTATCTTTTTTTTTCATGGCCATAGGAGCCAAAGATTTTTAGAAGGGGGGAAAGAACAAAGACTAATGAACGGGACATGACGAGTGTCTTCAGCTATTTGAAAGTGAATTACATAAAAGATAGAGTGACATATTGAATTACATAAAAGATAGAGTGACATATTGGGGTTTTTTGGTGTCCCCCAAGGGTGCAACTGAAAACAAAAATTAAACACCCTGAGAAGGTAACTCCTTCTCCTTTGTCTTCCCTTTCACCTTATTCAGAAAAACAGGAGAAGGAAAAACATTAAAGGTGTAGAGAAATCTATTTCAAGAGAATGGAATGGTCGGCCTCGTAGGAAGTCCCCAGGCTTTTGGTGTAGAGGAGAAGCAGCAAGCATGTTTCTCTCCTGAAAAACACAGGAAAAGCCTGAATACAATTTAAGCCATCCAGAAATAGGATTTCTATTTCTGTATAGGATATTCCTAAGAGTTCTTTTCTATGAACAAACAAACAAAAAAAGAAGAAGCAAACCATCAATATATTAATACCAATTCTATCAGGCCACGCTCAGTACCTTTTGACAACTTTCTTGAAATGTTTGGGCTTTGTACGAATGCCCATCTCTTCTTTCACACCTGAAAATCCGATACCCTTTTGGAGAGCAACTGACAACAGGACCAAAGGCCCTGTGATTTTCTGTTTAATTTTCTAGGTGGTTTCTATATTAGAATTTTCACAATGAGGAAAAAGGTCCCAAATGAATAACATCAGGAAAGGGACCATGCTAGTCAGTCTATGGATCATACAGCAAGGCAGACTATAAAAAAGTTATGATGTTTTGAGATACTGCGAGAGCATTGAAAACACTGCTGGTGCATAAACCAGGGGCTGTAAATCAGCTATTCATCACGGCGCACATCTCCCTATTAAAATATAGAAACAGCAAAGGTCGAAGCAGTGTTTCTGAATATTAAAGCCTAGAGTTGGACAGACTAGTGCTGGAACCAAAATGACCCCACTATTGCCCAATAGCGATGTCCCCAACAACAACAAGGACTGGCCAAACCACTGTCCCAAGGATATTCATTTGGCAAATGCCAAAGACAGGAGTCAGACTCGTTTTTTCTGATTCCGAGTTTTGTACATTTTACCGTTCCATTTCTCTTATCCTTTCTGGAGTTGACTTTGATGAACCTACGAAGAAATCAGCCAAGGGTGTGTGTGTTCATGTTATAGATAAGTCACTTGCTAACGACCTGGTGCATAAATATTGCTTCTAGTGTGGTGAGTATGGTTAGTGTCTATCATAGTTACAGATGCTTCCCAATTTGGGGAATTGATTATACTTTAATTTTTTCCAAGTATACCGATATAGCAATTGTAGAACACTGAGGGAGGCAAATTAAGGGACGCTAATCTTTCCTTATTCCCAGCCAGAGACAAGGCTGAGTATGAATGACCAGTCCCACTTTCAGCTATCTGTGGACAGGCATAGTCTTTGATAGTCCATGAAACCCCAGCCCCTGGGTCTTCTGTAGCTAACTTGGCACTAGGAAAGAATATACCAAAAGAGGCTTTGCCCCAGTCCAGAGTTAAACCGTTATTTTAAAAAACCTAGCATCTGCTTGGTAAATGCGTGGGTGTTTTTAGCCTGTTTACTACCTAGGATAGCAATTGTGAGCTCAGGCTGACAGGCAGTCACAAGTTTTCTTCACTTTATTTGGGAAGTGAATGGTGAGTCTCCAGCTCCTCTGAAACAAAAAAGGAAGGCATTTTTTTTTTTTGTTTGTTTGTTTGTTTTTCCTGGATTCAATTCCTTTTATTTAGATGCTATGTGGCCATAAGCAAATTTCTTTATCCGTCAAAGCCCTCATTTTGAGACTTTACCTTTTTAAAGACCCTCTCTGCAAACAATCTTATTTTGAAGATATAGTAGGCATTTAAATATGAAAGAACAGGCAAACAAGCATGATTTCCAACCACAAGGTTCTTAATCAGAGGATTTACAGGTTTGTCCTTTAACTTTATATTTTGTGTGATAACTTCTTTATGTGCAAATGTGCAGCTTATCTTTCTAGAAGCAATATAGTGTTTTAGTCTGCTCTGTCTTAGAGCAATATACCTGCTACAGTTGGTAATCCTGTTTTCAACAAGAAGGGGAAGAAAACAGTATGCTGATGGTGCCACAAGATTTCAGATCCTTTTTAAATTGGTCCCCAAGTCTCATCGTAACTACAGGTTAAGAAACTAAGTTTTGGGATAGAACAAGCTCATTTGAATCTGGGCACTGCCAGTTCAAGGCATGAAATTAAATAGCTTATTTATTTTCTTTAAATTACCATGTTCTTATCTATAAAACCGAACAATAATTGTTTCTCTTGGTTTTCTTGTGAGGCCTATGTGAGATGAAGTATGTGACATTCTTATCACTTTTATGAAAAGCCCAATAAATGTTAGTTTTCATTAATTTTGTTCATCTCCCCTTTCCTAGGCCCCCTGGGAGGCTGCCATATCCCCCCAATCATGGTTCTCTAACATTCCTCAAGCTCTCATCTTGAACTTATTGGTTAAGGACAAATTAACTTGGGAACTCTTTTCTCCCAAGAAGGGAGACGTGAAACGTAAAAGGTTAAAGTAGGAGCTGCATTTCAGAGAAAGCATGTAATACAACTTGAGCCAGAGAGGGGCAGCATACAGCCACCTGTTCTGAGGGTTCAGCCATTGCTGACCAGAACCCTGTTCAATAGGGCTTGGGAGTCTAACCAGCAGGCTGGAGCCCCAAGAAACCTCATTAAGAAATCACAGTAAAATGGAAGCCAAAATGGCAATGACAGAAGAACCAGGGCAGACAAAGATGCCAAGGAATGGAGCTGCTGTTTGTGAAGTATTGAACCTGGTGTAGCTGGGCCGCTGCCTACTAGCTCTTGCACACAGACATGTGCTCCTTCCCCGACACTCACTCCACCACTCCCGCTCACGCTGGCCTTCAGTCTCCAAGGCATCCATGCACTCACTAACCACCCACTCACTAATTCACCCTTTAGTAGGAACTGTGAATCTGACAACAAAGGGGTTTGGGTTTGCAGGAGAAAAATCACAGTCAACTGCTTTTGAAGTTCAGTCCTGCACTGAAAGGTGAATCAGATGTCAGGGATTGGGTATCACACGCTTTGTAGCACATGCTGATTGTGCTGGGGAGGGAGGGGGAAGATCTCTTTCCTCTGCTGGTGCAACGTGATACCACCATCCCTGTCCCAGCAGAAGGAGGTCCAGGAAGACCTCAGGACTGCGTGCTTCTGGTTGGACAAATTAAGTACAGCTCAAAAGCAGGGGTGCATTCCCCCTGATTGTGGTTATGGATTTGTGTAGTTATTACATTTATCCAGGAGACGGCAGTCGGGAGTATTATGGGTAGGGCACCATTTTGGAATTTGTCAGGACAGGAGCCTAGAAGCAGCAGCTGGACCCTGACAGGAAACTGTCTGCCATGACGTCAACATTGTGGTCTCTAATATATCACTCTGGTCTCTGAGAGGAAGGACCCAACCACCAGTAAAACTGGGCCTGACAGGAGGAAGTGAGGAGGCTTATAGGACACTTCAACGAACCAAAGGAAAACCTGGCGTGCTCCTTTTCTACTCACTCCCTAGCTACCTGCCTCCAATGGAGCACGCAGAGATGAATCTTATTTCCAAATTGAATATTAATATTCAAATGTTGAACACCATAAGAGGCATAGCAAGTTAAGAGCAACGTAGTTTTATCTACTATTAAAACTTCTTGTATAGTTGAACTTTGTAATCTTCAGAGTGAGTTTTCTATTCCCTGTTTGGACTAAGCTTGATTGGATAAAGGGTGGTAGACTCTGCTTGAATTAAATAGTTTTGAAGTAGAAGAGGAGTAGAAAATTTCCAGGAAAGATCAAATGCAAATGATTTTTGTTTTTCTTTTCTTACAGCAAGTAATTTTTAAGGAAAAAGAAACAATCTGCTATTATTATTGTGATCATTTTAGAGAGGAAAATTTTTTCCTAATTTCTCCCTTTCCAAAGAAATTTTGAGATAGAATCTCACTCTATTACCTAGGCTGGGATGCAGTGGTACCCTCAGTCATCACAGCTCACTGCAACCTCCCATTCCTGGGATCAGGGGATCCTCCTGACGTAGCCTCTTGAGTAGCTGGGACTACAGGGGTGTGCCACCACACACAGATAATTTTTTTATATTTTGTAGAGACAGTCTGTCCAGGCTGATTTTGAACTCCTGACTTTAATCAATCCTCCCCCCTTGTCCCCCCAAAGTGATATGATTACAAGGCATGAGCCCCTGCACCTGGCTGCTGCTTCTTCATTATGAACCATGACCATAAAATGCTTGTGTGTTGTCATGGTTGAAATAATGGTTGTCAAAAAGCTCTAATAATGTGATGAATTTGTATGTTGTTAATAAACTCATATTGTCAGCATGAATACAACTGAAAGGGAAGGCAGAATTATCTCAGTGGAGAATGATTCAAATCAGCATACCTTGGATATATGGGCCTTTCGCAATGTCTCTCTCTCACGTGCAAATATACCTACAGACATACCATGATTATCTCCTGAAGTATGATGCTTGCATTGATGTATCATTTTACTAGTTGTCTTCTTGCAGTGGACTGTCTTTATTTGCCTGTGCTAGTTTTGGGTGCTGTTCTTCAAAATATTTCCAGTATTCATCCATTTCAGACACATGGTAGGATGAATTTCCCTACTCCATGAAGTAAGATTTGATCATGGGACTTGCTTTGAAAAGAGAATTGAGGTGAGAGTAATACATTTGTGAAAGTAGAAGCTTTTAACAGCCAGTGTGAAAGGCACCACACCTATTTCCTAGCTCAGCGACCTTGGGACTTTGAGGATGCCTTCTCCTTCAGCTCAAGTGAGGAGGAGGCAAAGCAGACGCCCCCACCCTCACCCCCAAACACAATGCATATATAGTGTGATGAGAAATAAACCTGGGTTGTTTCAAGCCACATAGGTGTTGGGATTATTTCTTACAGCAGCATATCCCATTTTATCTGACTGATACACTTCATTTACTTCCTTTTTATAGAACCATCCTTCCCCTCTACTCCCTTTCTATGTGATTTGGGGGGAGCAGTGAATGGCTGATTGCCTCTTGTTTCCTGTTTCAGAGGTGATTGCTTGGTCTCATCATTGCCAAACAAAACATTCCATTCTCTTGTCTTCTATTACTGGTTCCAAAATAGGAAAATAATTCAAGCTAGGGAATGGGAATCAATATCCAGACAAGAAAGAAGCTCTCTCTTTGCACGGGGGAGTTAATTAAGCAGGTTGAAGATGAGGCCTAGAAGTGCCAGTGGCCATTTGGCAGCAAGAGATGAAATACGGAGAGGGAAGGATTCGGGATGATTGGTCTGACAATTCAGGATACGCTTGCTTCCCAATGATACTAATCAGTAACTTCCTTTTTTTGGCTAAATTTCTTGTCATTTGCAATAGAAAAATAGTAACTAATTTATTTCCTAAACACAGGGCAAGAAACACCTCAGCTCTTCAAGCAAATACACCTACAGAATAAATTTGAAACCTCTCAGCCTGACCCTCAGTGCCTTTTGGGTTTCAGACCCGAAATATACTTCCATCTTCGCATGTGAGTCACATCCTCCACCCCTCTTTCCCACCTGTGTCCCCCAGTGTCAAAGTGGACCACATACTCACCATTGTTCAAAAGCACCCTGGACTCTTCCTCAGTCATACCCAGGCCACCTTGGGCTATGGTGACTCATGCGCTTGAACAGGAGCTCCATTAAATAGGAGTTAATTTCACTTTCGTTTTCCTCATTGTTCCAAACACCAACTCCTGCATATGACAGGTACTAAGCAAATAGTTGTAGAAATGAACCAAATTCTGCATCCCAAGAAGTCTTCTTATTTCGCCGTGAACATGCTCAGACCCCTGGTGGAGTAAACCCCACATTTTATTTTTGAGAAAGCCATGTTTGCCTCTGTCTTTATTTGCTCAGACATTATATTTCAAGGATCCAGTGTTGTTGTTTAGGGTGGACCTTCAAAGGCTACTTCCCCTTCCAGAATTCAAAAAGCTCTTGATTCATTACAAGGAGTAGTTGTAAAAAAAATAATTATTCACTATATACTGTGTTGTATCAAAAATGAGCATTGAACACCCACAACAATCCAAAATGGATGCTTTTGTTACTTCTGTTTTACCAACAGGAAATGAAATTCAGAGAAGTTAAGTAACTTGCATAAAGTCACACAGCAGTACTCAGAGTAGAAACCAGTCATTGGACGGTTGCAATCTTACCTTCATGTGCCTTCAACATTGAAGAACTCACAGCAACTGATTTTAGTTCTTGCTAAAAAGAGGTCCTGTTTTTCCAGTGTTTTGACATTGTCTTTACATGCCAAGAGAAGGCGGCAACGCAGAGGTAGAAAAGGAAGGAGCATCCCACTGGGGGGCAGAGCTTCAAATTGTGCCCGTGGCCTTTTTTTTTTTTTTTTTTTTTTTTGCTCTGGGACCTTTGTGAAGCCACCTAAGCCTCCGAGTCTTAGGTTAGTCATTTGCAAAATGGAGATAAGAACCAGCACATAAAGTTGGGAGGATTAAGAACGAAAATGGATCAAAAGTTCTTAAGGTAGCACAAAGCAGAGCTGTGTGAAGAGAAACTACAAATAACAATGTGCATATTTCTGATTTTAGCGATGCCCCCGTCTTGTACCGTCCCAGCCGTTACGCTTTGGGGAGCATGAGGGAGATGCTTAGCAACCTTTAGCAAAGTCCTTTAACCTAAGAATTTTTATTTTCCTGATTTTTAAAGTGGGACAGTATCTGTCATGTGGGGTTCTGAAGATAAAATGCGGTTTTACGTACACAATGATATGTGTTGGGGCTGCCACCTGCTAAGTCAGTTTTAATAAATTGAATTGAGATGGTCTGTCTGTCCACAGACCACTAGAGAAGATTCCCAAATACTTTTGGAAAAACCCAGTCCTTACCACCTTTTACTCTTACATCATCCTTGCACTTGAATCCGCCAAGGAGATCTCTAGGCTGAACTTGGAACTGTGCCTGCACCACGGTGTGGACACAGCCCCTGGGGAACGGCAGGCCCAGGCATGTGCCCATTGGTAGGGCCGGGGCAGAGCTCGGGGGGGGGGGGGGCTGGGAGAGATGCAATGGGAAGAAGGCCTTTCTTATTAAATGCCAGCTTCCATTCTGCAAAGTGGTGGTGAGATGTTTAATTTCCTAGTCCCTTACCAAAGGCGAGATCCAGGTTGTCACTGTTTGTAGCATATGCACAGTAACTCTGGTCATAAAGAGGACGTTTTATGAGGACATATGCTACTTGCCCAGAGGCACTGCCAGGCCTGAATGCTATTCCTTGGCGACACCGTGATTATATCTCCATCGAGTCCAGGGAAGCCTCTCAGGCCTGCAAGGCTGCAATTTTGAAATGGATTTCACAGCTGCAAACTATAAGATGACCCAATTTGTCTTTTCCATTTCTGCCTCTGCTCCTATAACTATGGAAATCTGCATCCATGTCTCCGTGATGGGTTGCATAAAATATGCAACAAGACTCAGTGCTCCCATTTGAGAGCTGCAAAATTTAAGGACAGCTGCTAAAGTGATCTTGGGATAGGTGGGAGACGTAAGCAAGCCCAGGGAGGAACATCTGCGGATTTCTGCTCCCTGAGACACAAGGGCCTGCTTTTTCTAAAATGCTTGTCCCAAAGGCAAGAAAAGGAGAGGATATATATACCCCCTTATCTTTCTCAAGGAACCCGGGGCTACCCATCCTCCAAAGAATATCCCAGATGGTAAACGGAACTGAAGTTTGCACATAAATTCTCCCCAGGGAATTGGTGGTTGGTGATAGCAGGCCTAATGAAATTTTTTATTGCGGTTATTACATACAATTTGTACAGTATATCATGCACGGAAATTTCTTCTATTCCTATAAATCTGGAATTGCCAGCGTAAATGCCCAAGCTTACGAACTGCTTCAGAACACAATTACCTCTAGATACAAACTCTCTTTAGGACATAAAAATCGTTGCTACTGAAAAGGCTGAATTGCACCAGCAATTTTGTAAATATTTGAGTGATATATTTCCTTTTGGATAAGTTTTCACAGCCTTGGAAAGCTGTCTCGTTTCTTAATGCTTTTGTTGTTGTATTTTTTTCTCCCCTGAATATCACTTGTGGCCTGATTGTTGTTTTCAATCATGCTTAGTAAATCAGACTATCGGACAAATGTCATTTATAAAAGGCTCACAACTGTACGGCCTTCTGCTGGCATTAAGAGGACTGTCTTTATGGCAGGTTTCTTAAAGATGGGAGAGGAAAGGGAAAAACAAAAACAAGATGGGGGCACATCCTTTACGTCCCCCTACCCTGCTCACACGGCCAGTCAGCTTTTCGCGTTAGAAGGCACAGACCAGTCTCCCATTTTTAATGAGGGCTGATACGTAGCCCCTTCCTTTTTGTGCCTCAGTCAATGAGGAGAATCACTCCTGGATATAACTGGGTTGCTCTTCACACTGGCAAAACGCACCAGATGCAGAAAGTTTCTGCACGTTTTCTAGTTAGGCTTTATTACCAAGTATGATCATGAAGGATGTTATACCCGTGTATCGATTTTCTACAAGTTCTAATATTGGAGATAAGGAGAGTTCTTCCATCAGCTTCCAGCAAACAGAACAGAGACTGTTAAAACTCCTCATAACAGCTTCCAAGGGAAGACAGCAGTGATTGATTATAGACTGCCGAGGAAGTGAGGAAACACACTCGTGGAACAAACAGAAAGTGTTCAAATACCAGCCATACTAGTGGAAAGGGAAATAAGCTCCCTTCCCTCCCTTCCTCCGTCCCTCCCTCCTTCCTTCCTCCCTCTCTCCCTTCCTCCATCCCATCTTTCCTTCCTTCCTTCTTCCATTCCTCCCTCCCTCCCTTCCTTCCTTCCCCCCATTCCTTCATTCCTTCCTTCCTTCCTTCCTTCCTTCCTTCCTTCCTTCCT